>PVJD01010779.1:0-50990 GCA_004026545.1 Mormoops blainvillei
TATTATTATTATTATTATTATTGGAACACAACATAAGATCTACACTCTTAGCAAAAGTTTAGGTATGTTAACACAATACTGTTAACTCTAGGCTCTACGCTGTACAGTAGAGGTCCAGGACAAACACTTTATGCACTTTGACTAATACCTATTTTGTCATCCCTGCAACCACTCTACTCTCTGTTAGTATGAGTTTGACTATTTTACATTACTTCTGTAAGTAATATCATGTAGTATTTGTTTTTCTGTGCATGACTTATTTCATTTAGCATAACGTCCTTCATGTTCACCCATATTATCACATGTAGCAGAGTTTCCTTCCTTTTTAAAGCTGAATAAGATTCCTTTGTATGTATATATTATTATATATACTATATCAAACTAAAAATCTTCTGAACAACAAAGAAAACAATCAACAGAATAAAAAGAATACCTATAGAGCAGGAGAAAAATATTTACAAACCATATATCTAATAAAGATTTAAAAACTGACTGCTATAACTCTAGAAAAAACTGGATAAATAAATGGACAAAGAAAATATATATTTATTCATACACTAGTATTTAAAATGTATTTATCTCGATTTCTTCATTCCCAATCTTAAATTTCTTTAAAATTTTAAATTTGCTTCTTTTTAACAGATATAAATGGATTTTATATAACATGGGCTGAGAAGCTTTTATTTTTACCTTACATATTAAAGCATTTATATTTTTTCTGGATTAATGATATGTTAGTTTGTTTATATCTATAATTTTGTGTTTTCTTCTCATCGCATTGTCTCTCTTTTTTGATGTTTGTGAGTATGCATTTATCTATGTGCAATGTAAATATCCCAAATCTCAATATAATCAATAAGAGTAGAAGAGGGGGTCCCGATAATGTTGTTACCTACATGTGGCTCATTTACATATATTTTAATCTCTAAATATAGAATAAAACACCTGCCATAATATCTGCACAACTATTTACAAAGCAAGGCTACTCTAAACTTTCTTCAAGAGAAACTGTGCTTTTCTTTATGTGCCCTTCAAGGATGAGGCAAATACTTGGACAAGAGCCCTTTCGCAAATACAGCCTCCTGTTCTGTGGCTTGTCTTCTCATTCTCTTGACATTGAATGTTGCAAAGCAGAAGTTGTTTATTTTAAAGAAGACCAGCTTATCAATTTTTATTTCATGCATTCATCCTTTGGTATTATATCTCAAATGTCATCACTGTGTCTAAGGTCATTTAGGTTTTCTCGTGTTATCTTTTAGGACTTCTACTGTATTGCTTTTTACATTTATGTCTGTGACCTATGTCTGAGTTATTTTTTGTGAATGTGTAAGATCTATGTCTAGATTGTCTTGCAAGTGAATGTCCAATTGTTCCAGCACCATTTGTTGAAAAGATAATCTTTTTTTCCATTTCATTGCCTTTGTTCCTTTGCCAAAGGTTAGTTGATTATAATTATATGGGTTGGTTTCTATGATCTCTACTTCATCAATACCACCCTGTCTTGATTATTATTAATATATAATAAGTCTTCAAGACTTACTATATCAAGTAGTGTCTGTCCTCCAACTTTGCTACTGTCAATATTGTGTTGGCTATTATGGGTCTTTTGCAAGTTATAATTCTGTTATTGATTTCTATTTTATTTTTATTTTGGACATAGATAACAAAAACTGTATGACTTCTATTCTTTTAATTTTGTTAAGGTGTATTTTATGGACCAGAATGTGGTCTATTTTGGTGAGTGTTCCATGTGTATTCTGTTGCTGGTAAATCAAAGTAACATAGATATCCTTGATATCCACTTGATTGATGACAACTTCTGATTTTCTGCCTGTTGGACTGGTCTATTTCTAAGTTAAGTCCCCAACTATGAAACTATGTTCATTTATTCCTTTTTGTAATTCTCTCAGTTTTGCCTCACATAGTTTGACATGCTGTTTTAAAGTATTAAAACAGTCTTTAAAGGTATTAAATACTGTTATCTCTTGGAGAGTTGACCTCTTTATGTTTTTACATAATGACCCTTTTTAATCACTGATAACTTCCTTTGCTTAGAAGTTTGCTTTGTCGAAAAGTAATGAAGATCACCCTGCTTTGTGTGGTTAGTGTTAGCATAGTATATTTTTCTTCATTTATTTTTAATCTATATGTGTTTTTATATTTAAGTGGGATTGTTGTAGACAATATATAGTTGATTCTTGTATTTTCATTTGCTCTTACAATCTCAGTCTTTTAATTGGTACATTTAGATTACTGAGGGATTATAGATACAGTTGGGTTATTTCTACCATGAATTGTTACTCTTTTCTGTATGTTGCCTTTGTTCTTTACATTTTTGTCTTCAACTCTATGCATTTTGTGGGTTTCCTTTTTTAAATTTGAGGGTCTGTCAATGTCCCAATTTTTTAAAAAAGATTATATTTACTTACTTTTAGAGAGACAGGAAGGGAAAGAGAAAGAGAGGGAGAGAAACATGGATTGGTCACCTCCCACATACCCCCAACTGTGAACCTGGCCCACAGCCCAGGCATGTACCTTGACTGGGAATTGAACTGGGGACCCTTCAGTTAACAGGCCAGTGCTCGATCCACTGAACCACACCAGCCAGGGCCCTTTTGTGGGTTTAATTGAGCATTTCATATGATTTTGTTTTCTTTCCTTTCTTATCATGTTAGTTACACTTTGTAAAAAGTCTTTTCCAGTGGCATCCTAGAGTTTGCAATATATAGTAACAACCAATTCAAGTACACTTTCAAGTGACACTGACACTTCGTGTGTTGTAAGACTATCTTATATTATGAAAATAATACCAATATGTCTCACTTCCTCATATCATTGTTATTCATTTTGCTTATGTATACACACACATACATAAATATATACATGTATAAGTCTATGTAATAAATGCATCATTGTAATCATTTTGAGCAAAATGTTATTTGTTGATCAATTAAGAAAAAGAAAAAGGAAAGTTTTTATTTTACCTTCACATATACCTTCTTTTATTCTACTTCTTTCTTTTTGTAGATTCAAGTCTCATATCTACATATTTTTTTCCTGTCTCTAAAGAGTTTCTTTTAACATTTCTTGCAGGCAAGCCCACAGACAACAGATTTTCTCAGTTTTGGTCTGTCTGAAGTATTTCTCCCTTTCCTTTTTTTTTTTTTTTTGAGAGAAGTAGAGGGAAGGAGAGAAAGAGGGAGAGAATCATCAATGTAAGAGAGAAACATCAGTCAGTTGCCTCTTGCACCAGCCTCAACCAGGAGCTGAACCTGAAACCTATGCATGTGCCCTGACCAGAAATCAAACCATGGACCTTTCATTTTACGATATAGCGCCCAACCAACTGAGTCATGTCAGCCAGGCCTCTCACTCACTTTTGAAGAATAATTTCATAGGATATAGGTACATGGGGTACAGAATTCTAGGTTGGTGTTTATTTTTCACTCAATAGTTAAAAAGTTTTGTTTCACTCTATTTATTCTTGCCTGTATTGCTTCTGAAAAGAAGTCTGATTTAATTCTTGTTCTTCTTCCTTTATATGTGAAGCACATTTTTTCCCCAATCTGGCTTCTTCAACATTTGTGTGTGTGTGCGATTTTCTGTAGTTTAAAAATGATATACCTTCTGCAGGGTGCTTTTATTTGTTTGGTTTTTTGTTTTTTGTTTTTTGAGTTTTTTTAAAATTTCTCCCGCTTGATATTTTCTGAGGTTCCTTGGATCTTAGATTGGTGTCTAACATTAATTTGGGGAATTTTCAGTTATTATTGTTCTAAGTATTTTTTTCTTCTCTCTTTCTTCCCCATCTGGCATATATACAACTTTTATAGTTGTCCTACAGTCATTGCATATTCTGCTCTCTTTTTTTCAATATTTGTTTTTTTTTCAATTTTAAAGGTTTCTATAAACTATCCTCAAGTTAAGAGCTATCCTCAGCTATTCAATCTACTAATAAATCCATTCCAAGCATTCTTGTTATCTATTTCTGGTTTTGACTTCTAATAATTCTTTTATAGCTGTTTCCTAAGAATTCCATCTTAAGAACTCCAGAGTTGGAGGAATCATGCTACCTGAGATCAAACTATACTACGAGGCCATAGTAATCAAAAGAGTATGGTACTTTACATAAGAATAGACTGTAGATCATTGGAACAGAATAGAGAGCCCAGAAATAAACTTACAGCTATATAGCCAATTAATAATTGGCAAAGGGGACAAAAATATACAATGGACTAAAGATAGTCTATTCAATAAATGGCATAGGGAAAACTGGACAGGTACATGCAAAAATGAAACTAGACCAAGTTCTTGCACCACACACAAGAATAAACTCAAAAGACAAATTTTAGACTTGAAACCATAAAAGTCCTAGAAGAAAACATAAGCAGTAAAATTTTAGACATTTCTCAGCAATATTTTTTCTGATAAATCTCGAGCAAGTGAAACATAAAAAAATAAATAAATGGGACTACATCAAGCTAAGACTTTTTACACAGCAAAGAAACCATCAACGAAATGAAAAGACAACCCACTGAATGGAAAAATATATTCACCAATAATACATCTGTAAAGAGTTAAAATCCCAAATTTATAAAGAACTTATAGAACTTAACACCAAAAAACAAACAATCCAATTAAAAAAAGGGCAAAGGACCTGAATAGACACTTCTCCAAAGAGGACATGTGGATGGCCAGTACACGTAAAAAAATCTACTCAGTGTCACTAATCATCAGAGAGATGCAAATTCAAACCACAATGACATAGCCCTGGTTGGTGTGGCTCAGTGGATTGAGTGCCCACCTGTGAACCAAAAGGTTGCTGGTGGATTCCCAGTCAGGACACATGCCTGGGTCGCAGGTCACGCCCCCGATGGGGGTAGTGTGAGAGGCAACCACACATTGATGTTTCTTTCCCTGTCTTTCTCCTTTCCTTCCCCTCTGTCTAAAAACAAATAAATAAAATCTTAAAAAAGAAATAAAGCTATAGTTCTTTAAAAAAAAAAAAGAACCCACATTGACATATTACCTCATACCTCTGAGAATGGCTATCATCAATAAATCAACAAACAAGATTTGACCAGGATATAGAGAAAAGGGAAACCCTGTGCACTGTTGCTAGGAATGCAGATTAGTGCAGCCACTGTTCGAACAGTATGGAGTTACCTCAAAAAATTAAAATAGAGCTGTCCTATGACCCAATTATTCCATTTTTGTGAATTTATCTGAAGAAATTCAAAACACTAATATGGAGAATATAAGTTCATTGTAACCTATTTACAATAGGCAACATTTAGAAACAATCCATGTCTAACAGCAAATGAGTGGATGAAAAAGCTATGGTACATTTACACAATTAAATACCACTTGGCTGTAAAAGAAAAATAAAACTACCCTTTGAGACAGCAATGATGGACATGGACAACATTATGCTACATGAAATAAACCAGTCAGAGGAAGACACATACCATAGGATCTCGTTCATATTATAGAACCTGATGAATAAGCTGAGCAAAGAAGCAAAATAGAGACAGACTCACAGACAGAGCAGACTGACAGCTCCGTGGGAGGGGTTTGAGAGGTGGAGGGACTGAGCAAGAGAACTCATGGATGTGAACAGCAGCGTGGTGATTGCAGGGGTGAAGATGGTGACTGGAGTTGAGAGGGTATAGAGGGCATAAGCGGTGATGGAAAATATAAATAAATAAAAATAAATAGAAGAAAAAAAATTTCATTTCTCTGCCTATATTGCCTATCTGTTCTTGCATGCTGTCTACTTTATCTGTGAGACTACTTAGCATATTAATCATAGATGTTTTAAATTTCTCCCATATCTGGTTCTGGTGCTTGCTCTCCCTCTTTGTATTATTATTTTTTTTTTCTTAGTGCGTATGTTTTATAATGTTTTTCTTGATAGCCAGGCATCATGTACTGAGTAAAAGCAACTACTTTAAATGGGCCTTTAATCATACAGTGGTGAGGTGAGGCGGGGGGAAAGCAACCTATAGTCCTACGATTATCTCTAAATAATTAATAAGCCTGTACTCCTGGGCTGTTAACTTCACACATGTTTCTCAGTTTTTTTCTTCACCTATAGATGGGATAGGAAGGCTAGAGTAGGTTGGAGTTGGGTATTACTCTTTTCTCACGAGAAACCTAGAGCTGACTGGAGTTTAGTATGTCCTCCCCCCATGGGACTTAAACTCTGATAAGAGGCTCTAGTTGAGTTTCTCCAGAATTGCAGGCATTATTAGGAAGAACAGAGTACTCTGACATATTTTCAAATGTTTCCTTTCACTCTCTCCCTGATGAAAGTATTAGACATTTTTCTTTGACATTTACTGCGAGAATTTGGCTGACACCCTAGAGGTAAATCTCACAGAGCTGTTGGGAAACACCAGTGACTGGGTTCCCTTAGAGACTTTTACCCTCTGAGTTGCCCACACTGAGCTTCCAACAAGTACAGTTCAGGTTTTCCTGCCTCTGCAGCGGAACTAGGACAGGTTCTATTTATGATTTTCCACCCGAGTAAGCCATGACTCTCTGTATTGGCCTGACCATCTCTTCAGTGGTTTACCTATGTCCTCATCTTTTTTATGAATCCTAGAAAAGTTGTTAATTTTTTAGTTTTTTCAGCTTTTTACTTGTTAGAATGAAGTGGCAACTTCCAAGCTCCTTACACATTGAACTGGAATCCAGAAACCTTTCTTTGTATTTTGCTCCTTTCTTGTTAGACCCTCCACTACAATACTGAGCTGGTTAGAGTGGATATCTTTGCCTAGTTCCCTGTTAGGGAGAAAAGCACTAAGTCTTCACTATGATATATATTTCTTTTAGATTTTTTTCAGAGGTATCCTGTATCTACCAGATGAGGTATGAATTTATTATCATAAATGTATGTTAAATTGTGCCAAAATTATTGTGACATGTATTAAAAATATCATAGGTTTTTCTCTTTTTCTTTAGTCTGGTAATATGAAAAATTATAGTTACTTATTTTCCTATGTTAAATCAACTTTGCATTCCTGTGGTAATTCCCAAGAAGATATGTTACATCATTAAAACTGAAAAAAGCAATGAGTAAAATATCAACAGAAAAAATCTTTAAATTTAAAAGAAAAACAACCAAAAAATTCACACAGCTAAACTTACATAATAACACAAGTAAGTGAAATTAAACATGTTTATTTAAGACATACATCAATAATAAAGCAAAATGTAATTCAATGCTTGATAAAAGAGAATCACTTAAAATGGAGCTATTCATAAAGATCAAAATATACATATGAAAATACATAGAGGTAAATGCAAATTAAAAAGTCTACATTATGATTTTAGTATTATACAATGTAGATTTTGGACTAAAAATCATTACATGAGACAAACATTACCTCATAATGTCAAAGCTCCAATTGTCAGTAAATTTACAAGAGTTTTTAGTGATTCTGCATCACTGACATAGCAACAATTTGTTTAAAGTAGATACCTCAGGAAATGAAAGAGAAATGCATAGGCATCCATGTATAATAGAAGGCACTCACACATTTATCTCAAATCTAGAAAGACATGTATGTTTGCAGGTGTTGAGGAAAATATTTGGAATACATTTAAAATGTCAGCATCTTTTATAAGTGATCCGATCACTAATCTGCAGCGTCCTCAATCTAGAACGGATGTGAAAAGCAATAAGGAACAAACCCGTCCATAGTACAGACCAGATACATACATCTGGTGTGCACTTTGCCTGAAGAAAAGGTAGTCAACTATGCGGGTCTATACTGCATGATGCGAAGTGGCTAAAAACTTGACTAAATGATGGGGGCCTCAGAGGGGAGAAGTTGGGAGGAATTTATTAGTGCAGAACTTAGAAAATGTATGTAACTGAATCTGTCAGAAAGGGTACAGCGTTAAAGTGTTTGTGTTCTAATTACTCAATGCTAATGAATTCTTTAATCATCAGGTGGGAGAGATGACTTCCTCTGTGAAAGTCAGCCTCTTAGCTATCCTAGCACATGTTCAGGGAGCTCAGGAACAATATAACTATGGTGGCAGTTATGAAGATATTTATATGGACTCAACTACGTGAATTTTTCCTGTCGAAGGCTAAAGTGGCCCCTATTATCCAAAAGCAGATATCAATTGAGGGTCTAAAATAAAAGAGACTTAGATTAGACATAGATGTGTATCCTTTACTAAAATGTTTTGATAACCATGGCATCTGTTGACTTAGTAAAAGCTTTATTTATATAGTGACCATAAGACAGAGGCATGTGTTACCAGACTAAAAGGGTTCATTTGCCTGCAAGCATCAAAGTTCAAAATGACACGAATAGGAGTTTGTGGTAAAAAAAGTAAAGGTTTATATAAGGAAATGTTGCCAAGCCCAGAGGAACAGGTGAGCTAGTGTCGAAACTTGGCTCCCTGATGGTCCTCATGGGGGCATTGTATATAGGAAAGATTATTAATCATGATGATTAAGAATGTTGGGATGTGGGCTCTACTGATTGGTTAGGGCCAAGGTAGGGAGCAGTTGATGCTATCAGGTTCTGATGTCAGTCATAGTGTATTTCTGTCTAGTGTTTTGAGAGTGTGGTTAGTGGGGTGGGTCGGTTTTCAGGAGTGTGGGGTTAAAACACAACAGAAGTCAAGATGTTATCTTTAGTTTGAAGGAAGCTTTGTTCTCTTGATTAATATACCTGAGGCTTTTTCTTAAGAGAGCTTAATGCCAATCAGAACCTAATGTCCTAATGGCTTCAAAGGTGGAAGGGAAAGATAAAAGAAGTAAGTGAGTGAAGGTGCCATTAGAACAGACAATGCCAGTCTGAACCAAGAAGACGGAAAAGAGAAAGTGTCATGTGAAAGAAATGGAGCTTCTGCAAGTACACACGTGGAACAGATCCTCCCTCACAGCTCTCACAAGGAGCCAACCTTTCTGAACCTTGATCTTGGATTCTGACCCAGATACTCTTTTAATGTACCTTTTTTTGGTACTTTGTTATAGGAGCTGTAGCAAACTAATACTATAGGAAAAGGAATAATGCATAATTTTTCTTTGAAGTTTGTGAGTAGAAGGGTGTTTGTGAATGCTGAGTAGGAGGTTATTGTCTGTTGGTAACAATCACAATTTCTGCCTTCAAGCTAACGTCCATACCGTAGGGACTGAAAAGCTGTCTTGCCTGAAAAATTTTCATTTACATTTTGCCATTAAAAGACATTTGTGTGAAGAGTTAGAAAGTGAAATGGAAGCCAGGTTTGTCCCTGCAGCAGTGGTGACTAAGCACATTGGCTTTGGCAGATAGTAGATGTGAAGTTTTCTGGTAGCTTCTGGGCATCCTCTTCAAATGCCCCAGCTGGAAGCTACAGGCGGCTCATCTTCTCTGAAGTGATTCCTAGTAGTATCTGCATTTCCTGATTTCTTAAACAGGGTTTATGGATTCTTTGGCCTTTCCACAGCAACATTTCTGACATTATTTTAAGACTAATTCCCTATGTTACATCTTTTGCAGTTTGAAATACCCAAAGCAGTCTGTTTTCCTAAACCAAATGCACATTCTCTCAAGCTTTATTTAAAAGATTATAATTTAGAAATAGGAATCCTCATATAATCCAAAAATAATTTTTTAAAACTTCATGTAGTATTATTATGAAAGCAAAATTGTATGACCTTTAGAACAAAAGCCTAATTTATTCTCCAAGGAGAAATGCTAATTGAAGCTCTGCTTATTCTAGCTTCACATTTGTACTATAACATTTTATGAAATGATACATATAATAAGGCATTAATGTGAGTGTCTTGTCACCTATGGGTTAATAGTTCAAGATCCCCATGGTTAAGCTCATTGGCAGTGTCTCTGCCTCCAAAATGATGCTGACTTCTAAATGAGAAAAGTTAAAAGAAGCACCCTGGATGGCTGCAAAATATTTTATGTTAGATTATTTCATGTGAAACAAACTGAGATGGCTGTCAAACTGATTTTATCTCCTCGAAAATTATGCTATATTTTCTATCACCATACAGACATTTATTATAGAAGCAAAGCGAATCTTGTGAGTAGTTGTCATAAGATAATAACTACTCTTGGGAATTATAGATACGTGGTTAAGTTTAGTATCTCTTACTGCCTTAGGGATGTGGCTATATTATGACAAACCAACCCTCATCATTTCTTTGTTAAATGTATTATTAGTATAGTATTCTGATATTATTAAATTTTAAGCTTTAAATTTCCACACTAGAGAATTCTAGCTGTTCAAACAGTTTAGAATGGTTTCCAAACCCTTTAGTCCTGTTCTAACAGCTGGGAGTTTCACAGTCTGAGCAGTTGCAGCATTTTGTCTCAGCCCTGGCTGCTCTGTTTTCCAAGAACTGCGTGAAGATGAGGTTCAAATTTGTTTGGGGAATTGTATTCATGTTGAATCATTAAATGGTACATATATGCAGGATTAGAAATAGCCGCTATTAAAAACTCACTTTCCAAATAATGCCAAATTGATAATTCTAGGACACAAATAATTCCACAATGTTAATGCTAGGTGAGTAAAATTAGGGACTGCATTGTTCAGACATGTATTAAGCCCACATCCTCTTACCAGCAAGTACTTAGTTGTTTTTTAGGACTTTGTTTTATGTAGGATATTTACAATTTTGCAAATTTATAATTAAGTCTGATTTTTTTTTTAATCTCTGCCGGATTGTCCCTTAACAGAATAATGCTTAGTGGTGTTGTAAAAAGGAAATAATTAGGCAACATACTACTGCAGCACAGTACAACCTTCCTCTCCCAGTGAATGCTGCTATGAAACCTGAACAGAGCACCTGGGTAAGGACCCATGAGAGCTCTGGAAAGTAAATAGTAGCTGGTAGGTCGATAAGATCGGAATTTGAAATATTGAAGAGCAGTGACTTTTCTCATTGTTTTCTCTGTTATTTCTCAGCCTGGTCTCAAGGCGACCTGAAAGCTAGTATTGGATATCAACACAGTCAAAGAGTGTCTAGAGATGCTCCTAATTCAGGTTTGAGGTACAGGACCTTTTGGTAAGGACAATGACAGACTGGGATTATAGGGCATAAAACTCTGAATAAGGAAAAATGTTTTCAGTTGAAAAAACTATGTTACCAAAAATTAAAATAAATGTCTTTGATATTTTTATCTCCCTGTCTTCTGCCAATTGTTCTGGGATGCATGTGAAGTTAAAAAAAAAAATTGTGCATTGGTGGGGAAAGGTGTATAAACAATCCTGTTTTACTAGATAAAAGACATAAAAGGGAATCTAGATAGCACCAGGGAGATCAAATAGAGGGAGGACCTAGATAGAGAAAGTAAACTTGGGTTAACCCCAGTGGAGCATGTTTGTGAATCTAACCTACATAAATACTTTATTTTAAAAAAAATAAATTTATTGGGGTGACATTGATTCATAAAATTATATTGGTTTCAAGTGCACAATTCTATGATACATCATCTCTGTATTGCAATGTGTGTTTAGCACCCAAAGTCAAATTTTCTTGTTACTATATACTTGAGCCCATATATCCTTTACTACAATCTCCTTCCCCTCAATACCACCTTGTCAGGTAACTACTACCCTGTGTCTGTGTCTAGGAGTTTTTGTTTGTTTGTTTTTCTTATTTGTTCATTTGTTGTTTTCAGTTTTATATCCAACATATGAGTGAAATCATCTGGTTCTTGACTTTTTCTGTCTGATGTTTTTTACTTAACATGATAATATCAAGATTAATTCATCTCGTGGCAAATGACAGTATGTTATCATTTCTTTAGGCTGAGCCGTATTTGGTTATACATACATACATATATACACCACATCTTCTTTATCCAATCATCTATCCGAGGACAGTTCAGTTGTTTCCATGTCTCAGCCATGATGAATAATGCTGCAATGAATATAAGGATACATATATCTTTACAAATAAATATGTAATGTTTTTTCAGATAGATATGCAAATACTAAGCAAAGAAATGGACCGTTTCCCAGTTCCTAAAAGTGGCTGCTGTCTGGTGCACTTGTGGAGCAACTGATAGCAGCACTGAAAGTTCTTTGAAAGCTGAACTAACACTAAAACGAAAGCCCATGGAGGCCTGGAAAGAACATATCAGCCAAATCGGCCAGGTCGATTGCCTGCTAAAGCAAAACATATGAATATTTTCCACAGAAATTAAATAAGAATCACTGCCTCATACCACAAAATTTAAAAATGTACAGTGTGGTGATTGCAGGGGGAAGAAGGCGAAGTTGATAGGCGGTATAGAGGGGATAAATGGTAATGGAAAAAATACAACAAAATTTTTACAAAAGAGCATGCATTCCAGTATTTGTAAATGTACTTATAATTTATACACATTTATTGCTAATAAATAAATAAATAAATGAAAATGTCCCTGGTACTTGTCTTTCTCTGACTGGATTATTTCAGTTAGCATAATATTTTCCAGGTCCATCTATGCTTTCACAAAAAGTAAGATTTTCTTCTTTTTTACAGCCAAGTAGTGTTCCATTGTGTATAATGATCAAAATAAACAAACAAAATAGAAACAGACTCACAGATACAGAGAACAGACTGACAGCTGTCAGAGGGGTGAGAGGTTGTGGGACTGAGTGTAATAGGTGAAGGGATTAAGAAAAAAAAAAAAGAAAGTGAAAACAACTCATAGATACAGACAACAGTATGGTGATTATCAGAGGGAAAGAGGAGTAGGGGAAGGGAAAAGAGTAAAAGGGGGGTAAATTGTGATGAATTGAGACTTGAATTTGGGTGGTGAACACACCATACAATATACACACCATGTATTATAGAATTGTATATTTGAAACCTATGTAGTTTTATTAACCAAGGTAACCATAATAAATTCAGTAAAAATATTTTGAAATTTCCATGGTAAAATTAAAATAATCACTGAAGGAAGAACCAGAAAAATCTCTGCAAATATCACAAAAGAGACAATCAACATTGCCAATGACATGATAGCACTAAAGTTAGAATTCTCCGTAAGAACTTAAAAATAACTATAAAATGTTCCAACAGTCATTGGAGAAGGTTGCTGAAATGAAGAGTTTTAAAATATTAGCAAAGAAATATTTATACATATATAGTAGCAAATGGAAAAATTAAAATATAATACCTGGTAAAAAATATGTACACCACAGAATGGATATGACCAAGGAAAGGGTCAGTGATACTGAACATGTTCAAAAATTAAAAAAGTAAACAATAGACAAATGATTGAAAAAAATTACTATGACATTAGGAAACTGTGAGATAATAACTAATGTCAATGGAGACCAAAAAAGAGGAGAAAGGCTGCTGTAAAAAAAAGAAAAGAAAAAGAAAGAAAGAAATGAAAATGGCTGAAAATATCCATATTTAGTGAGAAACACCAATCAACACATGAATGGTAAACAGGAAAACACAAAAAAGCCAAAATGAATAAATTATCAGTTCTAAAAGGAATAAGACTACATAAAATTGGAGAATATTTCAATTTAGGAAAACTACAGCATATCAAATTATATAGAATGCTATAAGCACCAAATCAGTGCTTATAGAAAAATATGTATCATTAAATAATTATAACATTGTAAAAATGTTGATAGGTCTTAGATGAGTAATGAAATGTTCAATATTAATAAATAAAAAAAGAGAAAGAAAAGATAGATGTAGAAATTAAAAACACAAACACAAAGCAATAGTAAAAATTTAATAAAGCTAAATGCTAATTCCTTTAATTAAATTGAAAAACTTCTAAAAAGACGGACTGTAAAGCCCCCCACAAATATTACCAATATCAAGAATGAAAGTGGGGATATCACTACAAACCCCACAACAATGAAAACATTAGAAAGTACTATGAGCAACTTCATGCACATATATTGACAATTTACCTACACTCAACAAGTTACTCTGATTGCTTCCATTCAACTTCATACTGAAATCTAAGTAAAATAAGGAAAATAAATAAAAGACATACCTATTGGGAAAGAAGAAAAAACTGTCCCTATTTATAGATAACAATATTATCTATAAAGAAAATCCTGGAAACATGAAAAGAAACTCCCAGAATGAATGAGTTAGTTTAATAGGTTTTCAGGAAACAAATTCAATACACAAAAAGTGAACATATATCATAATACTAGCAATGACTACTAGGTAAACAATCTAAACTAACCATTTGGACTATATTAAAGTTTAAAATTCAAAAATTAAAAATAATTACAGAGCAATGAAAAAATTATAAAATAAATTATAAAAAGATAAATCAACCAAGAGACATCCTGAGTTTATTGGGTCAGAGATTTAATATAGAAAAAAATGTCAATTTTCTTAGATTGATCTACAGATTTAACACAATAGTCATACATATCTCAGCAGAATTACTTTTTCAGGTATAACCAAGCTGATTCTAAAATGTGAACACAACTTAAGTGATATTGGGAAGCAAAACAGTTTTAAAGTACAAGAATATAACTGGAAGAAAAACACTGCTTGAACTGATAATAAAATACAGTTATAATCATCAAGACAGTGGGTTATTTGGTGAAGTGAGAAACACATAGATGAACTGAATAACAAATAATCCAGTTTGTGTCATACAAAAACGACCAACGGATTTATAACCAAGGTATAAAGACAAAAGACTATGAGGATGGTCATCTTTTCAAAAAATGATATTAGAAAAAGTGGACATAAATATGTATAAATTTGAACCTTAAGAGAATTCTTATATTTTTTACAACAATCAACTAAGTAATAGATATGAATGTAAAGTATAAAATTATAAAGATTTTAGAAGAACACATAAGAGAAATTTTCATTATTTAAACTTAGGCAAAGTTTATAAACATAACACCAATATTACATACTATAAAAAATAAACCTACAACTGAACCTAAAAAAAACAAAAACAAATAAGCGCACAACTTGAGTAAGAACAGAATCAGAGAAATGGAGATCACATGGGGGTTATCAGTGGGCAGGGGGAAGGGTGGAAAATGAGGGAAAAGGCACAGGGAATAAGAAGCATAAATGGTAGGTTCAATATAGACAGGAGAAGATTAAGAACAGTATAGGAAATGGACAAGCTAAAGAACTTATATGTACGACCCATGGACATGAACTAAGGGAGGGAATGCTGGAGGAAGGGAGGGTGCAGGGTGGATGGAAATAAAGGGGAGAAAAAAATGGGACAACTGTAATAGCATAATCAATAAAATACATTTTTAAAAATATCAATTAATCAAATATTAAGTACTTTTTTTCTTTTAAAAGTCTCTTCTCACAGAATAAAAGGAAAATCTATATATAGGCTGGAAGAAATCATTTCCATTTACATATCTGTCAAATAATTTGCATCAGAATTAATAATGCACACTAAAAAATCAATAGTAAAATGTAAGCATCTCAATGGGAAAAGAGGGAGGTTGAAGGGATGTGAACAGATCATTAACCAAAGAAGATACGTATGTATATGGAAGGCAAATAAAGGCAAAGAGGATATGAGAATATGTGAATGCCAAATAAATGTACTTCCCCTTTAAGAGAATAAACTCATGATTAGATTTTTCTACACAGTTATTTGAATGGCTTAAAAAGTAAGAATTGTGAAAATATCAAATTTTAGTGAGGATTCAGGGCAAACAGAACTCACTGGAAAGCAATTATACAGTCACTCTGGAAAACAGTTTGGCAGTTTTTTTAAAAAATAAAGTTTCCCATATGCATGCCATATGATCTGGTAATTCTACATGTCAAAATTTACCCTAGAAAAGTGAAGTTACATTCACATAAAAATGTGTCTGCAAATGTTTATAGAGGTTCCATTTATGAAATTAAAAAAAAACCTGGAAAAATCCAAGTACCCTTCAAATGGTGAATGGCTGAACAAACTGCAGTGCTTCTGTACAGTGGAATAGTAATGAGTATTAAAGACAAATATTTATGTTTAGATGCACCAAGTTGCCTGGCTTGCCAACAGCAGGTTCTATTTGTGAGCACAATTTGAAAGTTTCTAAAAGGCTAAAGGAGCCAGTCTCAAAATGTTTCTTATTCTGTGATTCCAAATATATGACTTTCTAAAAATAATAATAATAATGATGACATATAACAGATCAGTACCTGCGGAATGAGGCACGTGTGTGATTACAAAGAGACACCAAAAGGGAGCTGTTTTGGGGTGATGACACTGTTTTCTATGTTTATAATTGATGGTGTTTACATTAATATACACACATATAAAATATCATAAAACTGTACCACAAAACAAAATCAATTTTACCTTATGCTAATTTAAAAAGTAAAATAATATTGTTGATTATAATGCAAATTGATGGTATAATTTTATTACATAAGAAATCTAAAGGCTGCAAATTTCCAAATTCATATTCCAGCTATGTGCTGTCTTCTGAGGTGCGTACCACAATAGCCAATAAACTATTTGACATCTCTGGAAGTTATGAGACCATATGGTGTTCTGTATTTATCAAATAAAACAAATGAACTCTCAGCACTTAATTTACACTCTTCAGTTAGGAACTCGCTCCATGTTTCTTCAGTTCAGAAAAGAGCAGTACCAACTGTCCAATTATATATTGCAGAAGCAGTGAAGTCCATCTTGTCATCTATTTCTCTCATTTCACACTGACTCAAGCACCAGACATTCTTGGTTTTATCTTCAGTGCACACACAAGCACACAGACACAAAGTTAATTCTCTTGCATTACTAGTACTTATTTTAATTTATTTTTATTGAATTTATTGGAGTGACATTGGTTAATAAAATTATGTACAACTCTATAATACATCACCTGTACATTGTATTGTGTGTTCATCATGCCAACTCAAGTGTCCTTACATCAACATTTACTCCCCACCTTTACCCTCTTCTGCCTCCCCTGATGCCAATTTTGTTCCGGTAATCACAATGCTGTTGTCTGTCTATGAGGCTTTTTTTCCTGCTTAATATGCTCACCTTTTTCACCCAGTAGCCCTATACCCTTTCCTCTGAGAGCGGTCAGCCTGTTCTTTATTTATGAGTCTGTTTCTACTTTGTTTGTTAGCTTATTTTGTTCATTAGATTCCACATGTAAGTAAAATCATATGGTACTTGTCTTTCTATGACTGCCTTATTTCACTTAGCATAACAATCTCCAGGTCCATCCATGCTGTCACAAAAGGTAAGATTGCCTTCTTTTTTATGGCTGAGTGGTATTCCATTGTGTAATGTATCACAGATTTTTTCATCTATCCATCTCCTAATGGGCACTTGAGCTGCTTCCAAATTATGGCTATTGTGTGTAACACTGGAATGAACATAGGGGTACATATATTCTTTCAAATCAGTATTTCAGTTTTCTTTGGATATATTCACAGAATTGGAATCTCTGGGTCAAAAGGCCAGTCCATTTTTAATATTTGAGGGGAAACTCCATACTTCTTCCCACAGTAAATGCACCAATCTGCATTCCCAGCAATAGTGCACCAGGGTTCACTTTCTCCACATCCTCTCCAAAATTGTTGTTTGTTGATTTTTTTATGATAGCCATTCTGACTGGTGTGATGTAACACTCCTTGTGGTTTTAATTTGAATTTCTCTGATGACTAGTGACAGCGAGCATTTTTTCATATGTCTATTTGCCATCTGTATGTCTTCTTTGGAGAAGTGTCTATTCAGGTCCTTTGCCCATTTTTTAAATTGAATTGTTTGTTTTTTGGTGTTGAGTTATATAATTTCTTTATAAATTTTGGATATTAACTTTTTTACCAGATGTATTATTGGCAAATATGTTCTTTCTATCTGGTGGGTTGTCTTTTCATTTTGTTGATGTTTTCCTTTGCTGTGCAAAAACTTTTACTTTGATGTAGTCCTATTTAATTCTTCTTTTGTTTCCTTACCTGAGAAGATATATCAGAAAAATTATTGTTAAGAGAAAAGTCTGAGACTTTACTGCATATGTATTCTATCAGATTTTTTTTTATGGTTTTGAGCCTAACATTTAAATATTTAATCATTTTGAGTTTATTCTTGTGTATGGTGTAAGAAGGTGGTCTAGTTTAATTTTTTTCATGTATCTCTCAATTTTCCCAACAACATTTATTGAATAGACTATCTCTATCCTATTGCATTTTCTTCCCTCCTTTGTCAGAGATTAATTGACCATAAAGTGTGGGTTTATTTCTTGGCTCTCTGTGTTGTTCCATTGATATATATGCCTGTTCTTGTGCCAGTACCAGCCTCCTTTGATTACCATGGTTTTGTAGTGTAGTTGGATGTGTGGTATTATGATCCCTATAACTTTGTTCTTCTTTTTTGAGACTGCTAAGGCTATTTGAGGTCATTTTGGTTCCATATAAATTTTTGGAATATTTTTTCTCTATGTGTGAAACATACCATTGGTATTTTAATAAAAATTGTGTTGAATCTATAGATCACTTTGGTAGTAGGAACATTTTAATTAGTTAATTCTTCCAATCCATGAACACTGTATAAGTTTTCACTTGTTCATATCTTTCTCTATTTCTTTCTTCAATGTCCTATAGTTTTCTGAGTTTATGCCTTTTACATTCTTGGTCAAGTTTAATCTTATGTACCTTATTTTTGTTGGGTGGTTGTTGTAATGGTAAATGGGGTTGTTTTTTAGTTTCTGTTTCTGAGACTTCTTTTTGGTGTATAAAATCCCACTGATTCCTGGATATTAATTTTGTGTCCTGAGACTTTGCCAAATTCATTTGCTAAATCTGGTAGTTTTTTTGTTTTTTTTTTCTGTGTGTGTGTATAGTCTTTAGGATTTTCTGTGTACAATATCATATCATCTGTGAATATTGACAGTTTTACTTCCTCCTTCCCAATTTAAATACCTTTCATATCTTTTATTTTTTTTGTGTGTTTTGTTTTTGTTTGGCCACTGTGGCTAAGACTTCCAGTACTATGTCAAATAAGAGTGGAGAAAGCAAACATCCCTCTCTTGTTCCTGATTTTAAGGAAAATGCTTTTAGTTTTTGCCCATTAAGTGTGATGTTGGCTGTAGGTTTTGCATGTATAGCTTTTATTGTGTTGGGGTAAGACCCCTTTATTCCCACTTTGCTGAGAGTTTTTATCATGAATGGGTGCTGGATTTTACTGAATGTTTTTCTTTGTCTATTATATGATCATCTGACTTTTATTCTTTATTTTGATTATGTGGTGTATATTTATTGATTTGTAAATATTTTATCAATCTTGCATCCCTGAAATAAACCCTGCTTGGTCATGGTGTTTGATCATTTTAATGTATTGCTGGGTTTGATTTGCCACTATTTTGTTAAATATTTTAACATCAATGTTCATCGTGGATATTGACCTATAATTTTCTTTCTTTGTAGTGTCTTTATTTGGTTTTAGAATTAAAACAATGCAGCCTCATGAAGTGAGTTTGGAAGCCTTCCCCCTTTTGAATTTTTTGGAATAGTTTGAGAAGCAAAAGTGTTAGTTCTTCTTTCAACGTTTATTAAAATTCTTCTCTGAAGCCAGGCAGTCCAGGGTTTTTGTTTGTTCTGAGTTTATTTTTTTTTTAATTATTTCTTAAATTTCACTAGTTGTAATCTATCTTTTCATACTCCCTGATTCTTCCTGATACTGTTTGGGATGATTCTATGTTTCTAGGAATTTATCCATTTTTTCTGTCCAATTTGTTGGCATATCACTGTTCCCAATAAATTCTTACAATTCCTTGTTTTTCTGTGGAGTGAGTTGCTACTTCTCCTCTTTCATTTATGATTTTATTTATTTGAGTTCTCTCTCTTTTTTTCTTGATGAGTCTGGTTAAAGTATATATTTCTAATCTTGTTCATATTTTTAAAGAATTATCCCTTGATTTCATTGACCTTTTGCATTTTTTAGAGTATTTTGTTCATTTCTGTTCTGATCTTTATTATTTCTTTGTTTCTCACTTTTGGCTTTTTTATGTTCTTTTTCTAATTTATTTAAGTATAAAAATAGATTTTTTATTTGAGATTTTTCTTTTTTATTGATGTGGGCCTGTAAGGCCATGAATTTCACTCTTAGCATTGCTTTCCCTGTGTCCCATAGATTTCTGGTTATTGTGTTCTCATTTTTGATTGCTTCAAGTTATCTTTTGTTTTCTTTCTTGATCTAATTATTAACCCATTCTTTTATTAGTAACATGTTATTTAACTTCCATGTGTTTGTCTGTGTATGTGTTTTCTTGTGATTAATTTCTAGTTTCATAGTGTTATGGTCAGAGCAGTTACTTGATACGATCTCAGTTTTCTTAAACTTATTGAGATTTGTTTTGTGTCCTAACGTGGTCTATCTAAAAAATGCAACATGTGTATTTGAAAAGAATGTATGTTCTGCTGTTTTTGGGTGAAATGCTCTGAGGATATCAATTAAATCCATCTAATCTATTTTATCTGATCTACAGTGTCATTTAAGACTGTTTATCATTGTTGATTTTCTGTCTGGAAGAACTATCCATTGATGTGAATGGGTGTTAAAGTATCCTACTATGACTATATTACTGTAGATCTCTCCTTTTATGTCCATCAAGATTTGTTTTATATATTTAGGTGTTCCTATATTGGGTACATAAAAGTTTACAAGGGTTATATCCTCTTCTTGGATTGCTCCCTTTATCATTATGTAGTGTTCTTCTTTGTCTCTTACTACAAACTCTTTTTACAGTCTAATGTGTCATATGTAAGTATTGCTATACCACCTTTTTTTCCTTTTTGTTTGCATGAAATATTGTTTTCTATTTTTTTACTTTTAGTTGGTGTGTATCTTTCATTCTGAGGTGAGTTTCTTGTAGAGAGTATATATATAGTCTTATTTTCTTACCCATTCAACTACCCTATGTCTTTTCCTTGGAGATTTTAAGCCATTTACATTTAAAGTAATCATTGATAGGTATGTATTTATTGCCATTTTATTCTTTTAATGATTATCCTCTTTTTTAAAACATCATCTTCTTCTTAAAGCAGGCTCTTTAACATTTCTTTATGCTGATTTGGTGGTAACAAACTCCTTTATCTTTTACTTGTGGGAAGCTCTTTATATCTTCTTCAATTTTAAATGATAGTCTTTCTGGGTAAAATAGTCTTGGTTTTAGGTCCTTGCTTTTCATCACTTTGAATATTTTATGCCAGTCCCTTCTGACCTGAAATGTTTTTGTGGAGAAGTCAGCTGAGAGTCTTATGGGAGTGTCCTTGACTCCCATAACTAACTGCCTTTCTCTTGCTGCTTTTAAGAATCTGTCATTGTCTTAAAACTTTGCATTTTAATTATGTTGTGCCTTTTTATGGGCCTCTTTGAGATGCCCTTGTTTTGGTCTCTATGTATTTCCTGGTTGCATTTGTAATTTTTTTTTTTCACCAGGTTAAGAAAGCTTTCAACCTATTTCAAATAGGTTTTTATCCCTTGCTCCCTTGTCTGCTCTGTTCTCCTTCTGGTACCCCTATGATCACCAGTTTTTATTTTAGTTCTAATGACCTACAACTCTTGCCCACCACCTTCTACCTGGGTTGTGTGTGTGTGTGTGTGTGTGTGTGTGTGTGTGTTTTGTTTTTTGTTTTCCTTCATCATTCATTCTCTGAAAATCTATTTTTTACCAACATGTCAATGAATGTTTTAATGTTTTCCCTTAATATTAGTACTTTATGGTTTTAAGTGTTTCAATAAATTTGTACTAGGTTTATAATAATAAATGTCAAACAATCAAGGAAACTATGAGGCCATATATTATGGCTCTTTTAGTTTCTCAGGCTTATTTTGGTGCAGTTCTCTTGGTTAGTACTTATTAGGCTCTCTCTGATTAAGAGAAGCTCTTGCTCTCTTTTTGTTAACCTAATTGCTCTAACATGTTGATCTCTTTGTTTATGCTACTCCCATAAACAAAGAGGCAGTTATGCTACTGCCTCTCTAAATGCTATTCATCATATGTATCTCTCTCTAAATAATGTCTTCTGGAAAAGGCATGGACTCCAGAGAAACAACTAATTTACGTTTTTTTCATGCCCACCAATCACTTCCTTCTGAACACTATGACATTATATAGTTATATGTATGCTGTGATTATTTAAAATACTCTATCAGTGGCCGTTCTATTCTAATTAGACAAGAATCACAAAATTTGTTTTCCCACAGCTGTAGCCACAGTGCCTGAAATCTTTGGCATATCATAGGTGTTTAATATTAAAATTAATTAACAAATACATTTAAACATCTGATTATACTCATACCAAATTATTAATATTGTATTTTTTTGGGAGATATGAGACAACAGTATATTTTGTTACTTAGCTAATGTAATTTTGTTGAGCATGAGTTGATATCATAAACAAATTAATACATGTGTTTAAATCTTCTAAGACCTTTGCCAGGAACAGAATTGCCAAGAGTTCATATCAATTTGCAATGAATAAATGTTTTTATCCTTGCGGTTTTCCTTAAAAATAATAATGTAACTATGTAACATATAAAAACACTCAAAATAAACAATTTAGGAATAATTGTTTTTGTTTAACTCTATTTCTGATATTTTTTCTTATTTTGTATATAGGAGTTTTTTTACATTCAAACCAGAGAATTAACTTTGTCCTACCTTGTTCAAGAAGGGTACTATATCAACAAGAATTTTATGTTTAAAATCCAACTCAAACTACATTAAACAAGTAGAACATTTAATGGCACAAGTTATTAACACATTTGAAATGAATTAAGTCCTTCAACTAGAATATTTAAAAAACTTTTCCAGGCTTCTAGACTGTTCTGAGTGGTTTGATGCTTTCACCTCCCATATTGCACTTGGCCAATATCAGCTTTATCCAATAACTGTCCCTTTCTTATCATGAGTATGAACTAACACAATATTTTTATCATTTTTCTCATCTATGAAGGAAGAGAGGAGGAGAGGGTGAAAGGAGGATGGGAGGACAAAGGGAGAAAGATAGAGAAGAATAAAGGGAAAGGGAAAAAATAGATGGGGGGGAGACAGAAAGACAAAGAGAGAGAAAAGAGGAGTATCTCCCAAATAAAATGAAAAGGTAAAAATGTAGGAAAGGTGTACAGAGAGAGAAAAAAGGAGGGAGGGAGGGAGGGGAAGAGAGATGGAGGAAAGGGGAGAGAGAGAGAAAAAGAGGAAAGAGAGAGAGAGAGAGAGAAAGGGAGGAAAGGAGGAAGGAAGGAATGTGGAAAGGAAGGAAGGAAAGAAAAGAAAAAGAAGGGAAAGCTGACCTTGATTCACTATGATGGGACTCAATTAGGACAGGCCGACTTGCCTAACTAATCATTGTGTTTTGGGGGAATAATGGATTAACACTGAGTGACAGGGTTATGAATTAATATTACTTACTATGCGCTAACAAGGGCCTGTCTTAGACCTGAGGTGGGATGAATTTCATTAAAACTATATGATTACCCACACAATGAAGCTGTCTGTTTAGATCCTTTGCATATTTTTATTGGGTTTCTATCTTTTTATTGTTGAATTATAAGAGTTTTTATATAGTCTGGATACTAAATCTTTATCAGACATGTGATTTGCAAATATTTTCTCCCATTCTACGTATATGTCTACTTTCTCGATAGTGTCACTTGAAGCATAAAAGTTTTTGATTTTGAAAAAAAAGCTATATGATTGCCATACAACATGGGTGTTATTTCAACAACAAAAATACTTGAATGATTTAGGAAGAAAAGGTAAATATATAGCTGCTATAAAGGCAACCTGAATAGATCAAACTGCCTATAATCCATCACAGGCAATCACTTAAACATTTGATAAATTAGCTAATTAAATACCATATGCAATATCCTTGTTTATTTATATTTAATAAATATCTTTTCAACATACAGCTATGTATTTTAAACAAGTAGAGCTCATTATGGTAGCAACTATATCACTGAAATACATTTGATTTCAAAAGCCCATCGGTTTTAACCCAAAAGCACAAACACCCATAAAGATGTCTATTAATTACTTAGAAAACACATTTTCTTTTAAAAATTTATATAAAAATTATACCATGTTATAAAAAAACTACTATAGATATAAATTAAATTATGATTATAATATACATTACATATACTGAGTTGGATAACAAATGACAATTTTTTATCTTCACAAATATGCTAATTATAGTATTTGTATTATATCATTATTATGGTGTATTATATTTTTGTACAATTTCTCATCACATAAAAAGAATTGTTTCACAGATATTCTTGCCTCAATGGATTTTATAAACTGCACATAGAAAATGATAAAAAGCAAAGACACTGTATAATAAAAAGTGTAATTTCAATTGCTCTGATTTTGCTAGAGTAAGCTTTTTTATAAGAGAAAATCTCTTACACAAATAATCCTATCTAGTAAATCTAATTAACTCTGTATCGAAATTTTTATTGTACTCTTTCATGTAGAAGAAAGACTGTCCCTAGCCATGATTTGCATGATGCATATAAACAATGATGATGTTTCCAAGATTGTCTCTACAACGAGTAGCCTATTCAATACACATTAAAGGGGACCTTTTGTAGAAGTAATCATTCAGCACTTTGGATGGCTATTCTTTCTTTCAAATTAAAAACCGGGAGTATGGTGCAACAACTGCTTGCCTTAAAAGTTTGTAGATATTGGCCTCACATACAATTTAATTTTGTTGCTATAGCAATCACTACAGGAAAAGAAAATAAAAGGAAGAAAATTAATCTGCCTTACAGTTTAGGTTACTAGAGTTCACCCTTATGTAGTAAGTGCAGTAATTAAGTCTTGTTTACTGTGTTTTCTTTAAAACCTTTGGTGTACGTGATGATATCACCACTGTCTGATTGATTTTTCAGGTAAGGGAAATAACCAAAATTAATTGCTCTAATCTGCACTCAAGGACAACACATACATTTGAAGCTGCAGAAAACTGTTTTCCCTTTTTGTACCCAGTCTTAAACAGTTGGAGATTTTGAATTTCCTTTTCATTCTTTTTTCTGTACTATAAGAAAACACATTCTCAGGGAGGGAAAGACTGTATTATAACAGGTTGCAATTTTGGATGTGAAGCTTGAAATAGACAGAACAAAGGGATTTGCTCTCAAATTAATGTAACTTCCCTCCTGATGCAAAATGACAGCAGGGGAAGAAAATTCTTTTCATATCAAGAAGCTGTGTTTAAAGGAAGATGTTTAAATTGGACCTAATATATTTAATTCTAATAGCAAATGATTTTTAAAATTGCTAATTATTCCTCAGATTTTTAAGCAATAGAGTTAATACATATATTAAGGATGTATAATGCACTCTATAGGTCTACAATAGAACAACAAAAAAGAAAAGTAATTTTAAAACGTGTTTTTTTTTTTACGAATTTGTAGTTGTCAAGCTAACATAAATAGATATGTCAGTGTTCTCAGGTCACGTAATGGGCATGAAGTTCTACTCATTAATGAAATAAAAAATAATTTCTTCTCTAAGAAAGTAATCAACTTTAAGTAGGCAGTCCCAATGCATGCTAACATTTACTGTGATTAACTAACAAATCCTATATAACTATGCCCATTCATGTTTCCTTTTCTCCATTTCACAGGCTCTGCCTTCTATTAAAAGGCAATCATTACCCATACTATTCTTAATATCTCCCTTCTCAGAAGATTATATATAGATCCATGCAAATCTCTTCTATTCCCCCCTCTCGATTTCAATCCAGTCTAACTACCCACCTCCATCTTTTCCTTTATCAAGCACATTTATAGTACACAATTTTTACTACTGAGTCCCAGGAGAGAGATGTGTGCTCCAGATTTTTATCTTTTCCTTAACATTGTTAAATGTGCTCATTGTTTAATACAGAATAATTTCTAGTTATGCCTTAAGCATTATTTAAAAATCCCTGTAAATATTTAGACTACCTCTTTCATGTGGCTAGTTATTTGGTTAACTTAAAGTTTATTGAAAACGATTACTTTTTCTTTCTCTTCTAAATTCATTCTTAACTAGAGGACATTTGCATTGTTCATTTTTATCCAACTTCTGCTTATCCTTCTATATCCTCCTTTGATATCAGACCTAAATATTAACCTTTCAATTAAGAAGAAAGTTTTTTATAATCTCAGATGAGAAAGACCTTCTACATAAATACACCAAATGGAAACCAATCCCTGAAACATCGGAAGACAACTAAAGCAGCATACAGAATGGCTGCTGAGGCTACATTTATTTTCTCTCATTAAAAACAAAACAAAACAAAACAACTGGTGATAACTGAAAGATAAGTAAAACTTATCTTTCAAACAAGCAGACGTTTTTTAGGTATGAAATACTCATGTATTTATTATTCATGACCAAATTAAATATGAAACCTTATATAAAAAGAGGTGTAGGGGTGCGTGTGCGTGTGTGTGTGTTTTCTCCATCCTCTCATTCCCCTCTGGAACAGCTCTGAGTGACTTGAGTACAGGGTTGTATGTTCTTGCTGGAGGACTGGCTCCTTCCTCTCTCCCGTGATGCCTTCAGGCTTGTCCCACGTGGGTGGATTTCCTGTCCTGACTCTAGATTTCCAAGTGTCAGGTTCGGGGGGACTGGAATTACAGCCCCATTCTCCCTCCCTCTCCTTCATTCCCTTCCTGCTGGGAGAGGGCCCATCCAGCACACTTTTGAAAGTGACAGAAACTATTTCATGATGATGTTAAGGAAACAAGTTAACAAAAGAAGTAGGATCATCCTTTAATTCTGTGCTTGTTTCAATTTATTTCTAGGTCTACATATTCTATCATGTGCTTTACATTTTCTTGCTCAGTGATATTTGTACTGTAATTTCCAGTGTTGCCTCATTATACGTATAGCAATTTTTTTCTTTGTTTTTCAAAGTTTAGTTCAGGATTTTTAATTCAGATGTGAAAACAAATTCCAAACAGCAAAGTTAGGGATATCATGGTATTTACTATACAACCTCAATAACCTGTTTTGAATGATATCGTGGGAGTCACTGCGTATAACAATTGTTAAAGTAAGCAAAGAAAGAAACATTAGACTGAGGTGACTCTAATACCATAGCAACCTAAGTACTGAAAGCAAATTAAAATGTAAACCAATAAAAAGCCCTACAAATGTTTCAAGGTTAAGAAATTCAGGTTTGGCGGTGTGACTCTTAGGCTCAGCTGATCCCACCACACCCATCGCAACCCTTCAACCCCTTCGCCTGTGGCAGTTTTTTACCACTGATTCAGACAACGAGTCCGAGTAGCCTCTGTCCTGGAAAGAGCTCATCACCAAAGCGGCTGGGGTAACCATGGCAAACAGCCATTGTTACTGAGTGAAGTTGAAGAAGATACCAATACAGTGGTTCGAAGATACCAAGGACAAGAGGTTTGAGGAGTTGACCAATCTTACCTTGACCATCTGTAATGCCATGAAGACTCTGGATGTCACCAAGTGCCTGGAAGAGTTTGAACTCCTGGGGAAAGCATATGAGAAAGCTAAAAGTATTGTGGACAAGGAAGGTGTCTCCCATTTCTATAACTGCATCCTGGCTCATCTGGAGAACTATCTTAATGAGCAATGGGAAGATAAGGAAAAAAAGAAGAAGATGAAGAAGAACAATGCCAAGGCTTTGAGTACCCTTTGCCAGAAGATCCGAAAATACAACTGAGATTTTGAGTTCCAGGTTACAAATTATAAGCAGAACCCTGAAGAGTGTGCTGATGAAGATGTTGAGAAGAATGGGGAGGGCTCAGAGGGCTCTTCAGATGAGGATGAAGATGGAGTCAGTGCTGCAACTTTCTTGAAGAAAAAAATCAGAAACTTCTTCTGGGGAGAGTTGCAAGTTCCTCAGAAAGATGGAGGATGAAGATGAAGACTCAGAAGATTCAGAAGATGAAGCGTGGGACTCAGGTTCAACATCTTCTGACTCAGAGGAGGAAGAAGGGAAACAGACCATGCTGGCCCCAAGGTTCCTTAAAAAGACCCTGGCCACAGAGGAGGACAATAATGCCACTGAGAAGAAATGGAAGAGCACAGCCAAGAAGAAGCACGATAGGAAATTGAAGCACTTGGACATGGAGGAGGAGGGCAATGAAGGCAGGGAGTCAGAAAGGGTCTGAGACAGAGTGCTCTGTTAAAGAGAAGCCAAAAAAGTTTGTCAAGGAAACTAAGATCACTCGTACAGTTGTCATCAAGAAACTGAATGAGCTCCTACAGGCATGAGGCAAGAAGGGAACTGATCATGCAGCCAGTTTGGGCTGCTACAGCTGCTGGTTCAGATTGCTTCTGAAAGCAACCTTGGAGAGGGTGTCATCATCAAAGTCAAGCTCAATATCACCCCCTCTCTCTATGACTACAACCCCAACCTGGCCACATACATGAATCCCGAGATGTGGCAACAGTGCCTGGCCTGCATCAATGAGCTGATGGACATCCTATTTGCAAACCCCAACATCTTTGTTGGAGTGAACATTCTGGAAGAGAGTGAGAGCCTGCATAATGCTAACCAACCTCTGCATGTCCATGGCTGTATCCTAACCCTGGTGAAACAAATGGATGAAGAATTTACCAAAAGAATGCAAAATACTGATTCTCACTCCCAAGAGTACATGGAGCACCTGAAGGATGAGGCACAGGGATGTATCATCATTGAGTGTGTGCAGCACTACTTGAAGGAGAAGGGCAACACTGAGATGTGTTATGTCTACTTGAGGTGCATTTTCCACACCAGCTACAAGTGATGATGAGGCCCAACAGTGGCAGCTTACCCTCCCAGAGGGCTCCTCAAAATCTGGCCAAGATCAGTCAGAAAATGAGGGTGAGGACTCAGCTGTGCTGATGGAAAGGCTTTGCAAGTAACACATATCAAAGACCGCACAGACTGGATCTGCACATGTGCCATCCTCTGCAATGTCTACCATCATACTCTGCACTTCCACTGGTACGAGACGGGTGACCTCATTCTTATGAGCCACCTACAAGACAACATTCAGCATGCAGATCCTCCAGTGCAGGTCCTATAACTGCAACATGGTGCAGTAGGACATCTGTGCCTTCCTCCAAGGTCTAACCAAGGATATTCAGAATGCTCTGTTGGACATCTAGGCAAGCCATGGAGCCAAGGAGCTTCTGGGCCAGGGTCTGCTGCTAAGCGTCTTATAGGAGCACAACCAGGAGCAGGAGAAGGTGGAGTGGTGCCAGTAGATGCCCTTTCACCTGCGTGTCAACCTGGAGCTGCTGGAGTGTGTTTATCTGGTGTCCGCCATGCTCTTAGAGATCCCATACCTGGCCATCCAAGAGAGTGATGCCTGCCAACACATGATCAGCAAGCAGTTCCATCACCTGTTGTGGGTGGGAGAGTGGCAGTTCTTGCTGGGTCCCCCTGAATCAATGAAGGAACATGTGGTCATTGCTTTCAAGGCCATGAGGATGGGTAACTGGAAGACCTGTCACAATTTTATCATCAATGAGAAAATGAATGATGAAGTGTGGAACCTTTTCCCCAAGGTCAACAAAGTCCAAACCATGCTGTCTAGGAAGATCCAGAAAAAGTCACTGCAGACCTACTTATTCACTTGCAGCAGTGTTTATGATTCCATCAGCGTGGAGACACTATGTGACATGTTTGAGCTAGACCTACCCACTGTGCACTCCATTATTAGCAAGATGATCATTAACAAGTTGATAACTTCCTTGGACCAACCAACACAGACAGTGGTGACGCACTGCATGGAGCCTACTACCCAACAGAATCTGGCTCTGGCTCTGCAGCTGGCAAAGAAGCTGGGAAGCCTGATGGAAAACAATGACCAGGTGTTTGACCACAGGTAGGGTACCTATGGTGGCTACTTCTGAGACCAGAAGGATGGCTACCACAAAAACGAAGGTTACCTGCATCTGGGTGCCTACCGTCAGCAACAATCTCAAACAGCCTACTGACCACTTCTGTCCACGTGATCTAGACCATTCAATAACCTTAAAGTCCTAAACTACACCCCAGTCATTAAAGTTTTATTTGGAGTTGTTCCAGAGAGAGAGAGAGAGAGAGAAAGAAAGAAGGGGAGAGAGAAAGAGAGAGGAAGGGTGGGAGGGAGAGTGGGAGGGAGGAAGGAAGAAATTAAAGAAAAAATTAAAGAAAGAAAGAAATTCAAACCTAAGACCACCAATCATAAATAGCCACCTAGGTTTTCCCAAATAAGGCAACTGCTTAGGTTATAGCCAATCAAATACTCCCTTTGTTTGGCTTCTGATTCTCTGTAACAACGCTTCCCCTAATCCCGGTCCCTCCAGTAGTTGTAAGCACTTTAGATTTGATGTTGCCCAATTCCAGTAGATGTTGGCGCAAATAAACTCTTGAATATGTTAATGTGCCTCAGCTTCTCTTTTAACTCAACATACCTCATACCCAAGGTCATTTAATATGGGATGTAGTGGCTCCTTTTATTAATAGTCTGCAATACACTAAATGGAAGTATGAAATAAGGAAGTTCCAATTAATTTGTTTTGATTATTATTATGTTTGGGACATAATTGCTGATAAATTCTTCCTTTCCTGAAGAGTTTTCAAGGCATTTAGACCAGACAAACAGGGTTTCCAATATTTATGTATTAATTTTATGTTAATTCTTTTCAGTAGCATCATACACACAAGGATAACTAGTAGCTACACATTGGCAAAAAATACACACACCCATACATAGGCACTCAAAGAGAGATGCTCATATATTTATTTATATATATATGTAAACTGATATAAAATTTAAATGCATATATTAATATCTCCTAATTTATATGAAAATGATCCATTTTTAAGTGAGAATATGTTAACATAGTATTAGAAGCAATGTAGTTGAATTAAGTATGATCACCTTATTTCCTAATAATTAAGGGTTAGTTTTTCTCAAAACAATAATCACCACTGTGAAAGATCTATATCTTATACAGATACACGCTGTGGTCATGTTTTTTTTCTTTGGGAAACAAGTAGGACAATCAAATAAAGTGTAATAAATTTATCATTCTTTCTATATTGATGGTCTTGCATGATTTAAAATTTCACAAGATTAGTATAATAATATTATATTTTAATTTGTGAGAATTCATAAATATATACAATGTAAATACTAAACTTGACTTTTTTCCCAGTGCTTATTAGAGTAACATTTATCAAATTAAATTACTTGTTAGTATTCAGATATTTTATTAAAATATGAGCAATTTTAATATCTCTTAATTAAAAATCATAGTATGAGATTCTGTTTTAAGAAGACCCGATTTATATAAAAATAGAAAGGGATTTACATTTATGTTAAAAAATAGTACATTTAATTATAAGACATTTAAATACATGATAGGTTAATGTTTGTGTTTACTACCTTAGTCATAAAATGTTATTTTGAAAAATATACTGCAGTATAATGTTTCCAATTTTATAATAAAATACTGTTGTTAGAGAAAAACAGCTATGATGGCCACTCACACATTTCATAGCTGAAATATGCTACCTAATGTATTTAATTTGAAATAAAAATACATTTGATAACAAATTCACTGTGTTTTAAAGAAATAATAGAAACCAAACCAAGACTGGGCTGCGGAGGTTGATTTTGTCCACACAGCGGTTAGAATGACATTAACTAATTCCCTACCAAATATGTATTCATCCACATCATGAAAGGACTTATTAATTCCCCACACACCTTACGTTAATTATTAATTAGTAACTAAAATGGTCAAAGCCAAATGGGAAACACTTTACGTATTAAAAATAAATGAATTAGGATTAGTCACAGAATAGAAAACCAAAATTGTTCCTCATTAGGTGGTATGGGGTACAGCTAACATTCATAATAACTTTAATTATGTTTATACTAGTACATTTATGATAATTTTTCTAATGGTGAATAGTAATTATGTATGAGTTGGTGATAAAAATAAAAAGATAATTTGTTATAGGAAAATATACTAATCTGTATATCTAAATGCATATATGTTAGTTTTCTAATAAAAACGTTGGTGATTAAGAAGCCTCTTATATGCAGAATGTCATTCTGAAAAAAAAGAAAGTGGAAGAAGTGTGTAAGGAGGAATTAAGTCTATAAATTTATATTTAATGTTTCTAACATTATAAATCTACCCTATAAGATTCATTATAGTTACCCACCTGGGTAAAAGTAAAACTTTGGTTATTTTGAAGAGTTTTAATACAAGAGGCAGAGAGGTGAATTGGTTAAACTCCAATCATTAAATTAGACTAAGAATTTAAAAAGGGAAAAAAAAAACCCAAAATAGAAGAAAACTAGTAAGAAAACAATATGTTGAACATCTTAATATACCTGTGGAATTTTAAATTAGTAAATGCATGAACATGCTAAATTGAAGAGGAAAAGGAGTATGATGCATATGCACTTTCGATCTTTGGCTAGAAGGCCTTTCAGTACCTGACCAAAAAGAAAACAAAGCCAAAAAAACAAACAGAAGTTACATACAAATGGAGCCAGGCGGGCACTTGAAGCAGCAGAGGGACCACTCTGTAAAGTACATGTTTCCCAGGCACTTTGCTGAACATCTGAAACTAATACAGAAAAATACTGAGTGTGAACTACAATTGAAAACTAAAAAAAATAAATGAAATACATACATGCATTTCCTACAAAAAAAACTTCCTGAAATTTTAAAGACAAATATTGATAAAACGAAAGGCAAATAAATATTGAAAATGTATGGAGGTAAAAAAAACAAAAACAAATGCTTTTACAAAGGCAATAGCCTGGAGAAAATATTGCAACAAATTGTCAACAGGAGTTTAATTTACATTTAATCATTAATTAAGTTATATACAAATATTACTATATATTTTCATAATATAATATACCCAACAGAAATATTATATATCTACACACTTATGTACATATCATATGGCCACATTGAAATATTAGACAAAATCAGAAGCACATACAATTAATGAAAAAAATACAAATGCCCAGTAAACAACTCAAAAGAATTTATGCAGCCCTATTTTATAGCAGTGCTATTCACATTAACCAAGATTTGGAAACAACCTAGGTGCCATCAGTAGATGAGTGTATAAAAAAACTGTGGTACAGCCATGGCTGGTGTAACTCAGTGGATTGAGTGTAGGCCTGCAAACCAGAGACACCAGTTCGATTCCCATTCAGGACACATGTCTGGGTTGCAGGGCAGGTCCCCGGTCGGGGGAGTGTGAGAGGCAACCACACATTGATGTTTCTCTCCTTCTCTTTCTCCCTCCCTTCCCCTCTGTCTAAAAATAAATAAATAAAATCTTAAAAAAAAAAAAAACATGGTACATTTACACAATGGAACACTATGCAGGAGCAAAAAAGAAGAAACTTTTACCTTTTGCAACACTATGGATGGACTTGGAGAATAACATGCTAAATGAATTAAGCCAGTCAGTGAAAGACAAGTACCACATGATCTCATTTATATGCAGAATATAAATGCAGAATAAACTAATGAATGAAATAGAAACAGAACATAGATACATGGTACAGACTGCCAGCTGCTAGAGAGGAGAGGTTGGGTGGGATGAGACATAGTGAAGGATTAACCAAAGGACATTTATGCAAAACCCATTATACCGATATGGGGATTGATTTAGGGAGGGTAGGGGCTGGGGTGGGTGGGGCTAGGTGAAGGTAGGGAAAGGGAGAAAAAATGAGAACTGTAATAACATAAACAATAAAACAAATTAAAAAATAATGAAGCCATTAAGGCAAGATGTAATTCAATATAAACAGAAAGGATTAGGTCACAAGGAAAAAAAACACAAAAAAACCTGCAAGCCAAGTATAGAGACCTCAAATATTCTGCTTTTTGTTTGTTTTTGTAAAAACTGTTTTATTTGCCAGAGAGCAGGACACTAATTGAATAAGCCAAATTATATGTCATCATTCAACTCCAATTTCTCCTTCTTCATGTCTTTCTTCTCCTCTGTAGCTGGAGCAGAACCGGTAGCAGGAGCTGAAGACTCCGGGGTGGCAGTGAAGGCTACAGCCCTGCCAGCAGGAATACTGGCCAGCGTGCCTATAACCTGGGCGATGACACCTTAGAAGTTTATTCCATTCAGCCCACTGATGACCTTATTAAGCTGGTTGCCCTATACCTTGATGCCCACTCTACCCAGGCTCTTCTTGATGTCCTTGGCTCTTGGGGAGGCATTGCCACAGAGAGTGGCTTGCAGGTAGGAGGCAACACAGCGCAAGTGGTCGTTGGAGACACCTTGTGCGTTGGACATCTGTGGCATCTGTCAGAGAAAGCTCCAATATTTGATACCTTGTTTGGGCAACTCTAGCACATTGAGAGAAGAGAAACAGATCTTTTCAGAGTTGACAGCTTCTGCCTTCCACCATATTAAAGCACCACAATAAAAATAGTAGCTAGCACACGTTAGTCCTTTAATCAACACTTCTCAAACCATAAACCTCTGGGGTAGCTAGCATTCATATTAATGGTTCCTACCAATTTCCTCACAAAGTGAACTTGTGAAAGAGATAAAATTGAAGAGGAAGAACTTGAAGCTTTCTCACTTAACTTTCAATTGTCCATCTCTTGCTTTTATCTCTAACAATGCTCTTGTAAATTAAGAATAACAATGGCCTTCAAAATACTGGAATAAACTAGTGATTTAGGTATATTCATTTGATGTGACCACACTTGTGGATCCCCATGACACCTGGAAAACAAACAAAAACTCTTTGCATGTAACTCCTTATGTGTGTTATGTTTGTAGTGTTCTTTTGATACTTTTCACAAGTGCCTTGTAAATGTCTCAGGCTAGAGGAGGCAAGCAGGTAGGAAAGAGGAAGGTAGAAGAGAAAATTAGGCCCACAGGGACACTGGTTCTGATATTTCAAATTGAGGCTACAACTTGAAAAGCCTGTAACTCACTGTCATATTGCACTATGTGTAAAAAGTTGCTATAGTTTAATTACTGAATTGATGAGAAAAAATTATGAACATCTCAATGCTTCAATTAAATGTGTGACAAGTTTTCATTCTTAGCATTTTTTTCCTTCATGTTGTTATCTATTACTATGATAAATAACAAGTAATTAGTATTATGTTGGATATCCTAAAACTGAATGGCAATCAAATATGTTATGAAGAGTTCAGGAATTTATGCCAGTCACATTGGTTTTAAAATAAAGAAGCAAAAAATAAAGCAGAGACAAAGACAGAAATAAAACAAAGACAAAAATAAAGACAAATACAATTACATAAACTGAAGCAAAAATAGTTCATATGTGTAATATAATGAAGGAATAACAGGCTACATTAATAAAACATTAATATAAACAGTTGATTATTATGACACTTTATAAACATGCTATTTCAGAAAGAAGACATGCTTTTTTTAGAAAAATAGTTTTTAAAGGTAATGCTAAACGACATGTGGTTTTTAAAATTATTTGATACTAGCATATTTAAATATTTCTAATACTATCTACATATTGTTATTTATTTTTTTAAACATGGGAACCAATTACATATACATAGTTTTATTGTTTAATATAATGGTCAGGAAAAAAATTCTTAATAAATCAAACTAGTTAAAAAATCCAGAATGTATGTTATGTAAGCCAAATATTAATATTACTGATTATATTTAATATATCAAAAGAAACAAAGATAATACTAAGAAATTGTAATGAATAGTTTTTATTTCTCAGATATTTATTAAGTACTATTAGGCAATAAGTTCCATTACTTTTTAGGACCAAAACTGAGGTGAATTATTATTATCATCATTATCTTCTAAGAGGAGGAACGGGAGGAACAGATAAATGCAGTGTCTTGCCCAGTATCATACCGAAATATCAGAAATAGGAATTAAACGTCACAGTTTGCCTTATTATCATTTACGCTACGTTTCTGCATCCATAATGATAATAATATATGTTAATAGTCACGATAATTGACCATTCTGAAATGGGCTTATTACTACCATGCTGTATGGGGAGAGCTTCTCATGATAGGGGATTCAAACACATTAGGAAAAATGTTCTTTTGTGTTTTATCATAATGAATGTGATTTTTTTTAATATGGAGAAAAAAGAAAGTTACATGCTTTAACAAGGAGTTATACCTTAGAGATCAGGGAAATCAATCTGTGCACACAGTCACTAGGTCTTTGATCTCTTTCTACCCTAACTGTGCTCTCACCATGACAAAACACTAGGTAAAGAAGAATAATTTTTAATAGTAATTTTAATATATTTTTTAGCGAAAAATCATTTTGGATATTTCAAAAAAAGTACCAAGTAAAAATACTGCACTAGACTACAGAACATTTGCAATAAAGTAAAACTAACATTAAATGAAATGTTTAAAATAATGGGTATATTACCACCAAAATAACATACATATATATGAATTATAATGTACTTTGCATTTATCATTGGCTGACAACACTACTTTAGTAAAAAAAAAACAACCTTTTTGCTGGGAAACATGATTTATTTCTTTTACTATATTTTTTAAGGATACCATTATAATTTCTGAAGATAAAAATGACCTCGACTTTTATTTTTTCTGATGGAAGTATTAATTAACTTGATTATGATAATCATTTCATTGTGTATACATATATTATGTCATTAGATTGTGCACTTTAAATATGTGCAATTTTATTTGTCAATTATAATTTAATAAAGCTGGAAAACTAAGAACAAATTTTCTCCTGAAGTTTATTATTACAAATTTGACCTAAGATTCTTTAACTTGTATAACTGGACTACAGCTTTTAGGCTTTCTAATTTTAATGCTTATTTTCGTATATTCCATAAGAGAAAATAAACACTAAAACATTAAAATGGCATGAGCTTTTTAAACAAAAGTATTTCATATGCTCTTTTCATAAACTCAGATTGATCATGGAGAAAGCAATCGTCTGTGTAATGATCTGTGATGCAATTGTAAATCATTGATTGTCTTTTGTTGCCAAATTCAAAAATAATGTTAAGTAATATCACTATATTTAAAATATAAATTAAAAGGAAATTTTACCTTGCTTTGTGTATTTCTAAAACTGAAATATACCAATACCAGCCTAGTTTATTCAATATTCATACTGCATTAGGAGCGTTATAAAATTTTCCTAATAGATGGACGTACGTCTTCTAATGTATCAATCCATTTAATTTTACATGGAGTACAGTGTCCTTACAGAACTATGATTGTGTCACTTCCTAGTTTTCTGAGTTAATTAGTTCCCTTTACTCTTTTATTAAAACCCAAAACCCACTGTGTTCTGTAATGTTAAGAATAACTGAGCCCATTGCTTGCCTATCCAGCCTCATTTTCCCCATCTCTGCCTGCCTCTAACTGTTCCAGTTGGCAGGAGTTCTAATAGTTATTTGTGTTAGTGGCATCATTTCCCTCACATTTTTTGTATTCTAAAAAGACAGATTACTCTTCAGAGCCAAAGGAATATCAGCATGCCTGACTATTAGTAAATACATTTTCTCTCATCTCTGGAAAGAATATGTGAGCATCTGTGAGATGTATATTTTATAGACCACAAAATGACTTCTCTTTTTTCAAGGAACATTTTAACCTGGCAAGGCTATAATTAGTTTAAAGGAAAACTATGTGAATATTTTAATTTTATCAGGAAAAAACTTTAAAATGAAAAATAAAAATGGTAACCTCAGAATTGTTTTGAAGATAAATTTTATAATTGCATGATGTAATCATTTTTCAAATATTGCTAAAATTTCACCATAAGATGAATATGATGGAAGCCAAAATATGTTTGAGCTAATCTAGAGATTTGATAAAATTACTGAACTGAGAGAAGCAAGTTTATAAATTATAAGTCATAATAGATTTATTAACATCTAGAACTTAAGAGATTTGAATAGATAAATTATATTTTAGATTAAAACGCAGTTTTTTCACATAAGCAATTTTATGATCTAAATGTTTGTTCCCCAAAATTCTTAGTAATCCCTAATGTGCTAGTATTAAGAAGATGGTAAGGTCATGAGGACAGAACCCTCATTAATGAGGTTAATGATTTTATAAAAAAGATCCCAGAGAGATCCCATGCCCCACTGAACCTCTTGAGGACACAGAGAAAACACTGCAGTGTGTTTGAACCAGGACATGGATGTGGGCCCTCGAGACACTGAATGTGTGAGTGCTTTGATCTTGAAGTTCACTGCCACCAGAGCTGTGAGCACTAAATGATTGTTTGTTTGTTTGTTTGTTTTAGTTTATAAGTCATCCTGTTTATGATATCATGGTATAGCAGTTTAAAAGAACTAAGACAAGCAATATCCTTATAAAGTCACATTATGTGCAAATATTCATACACAACTGTGTACCAAAAAAACTGGATGCTAAGATAACAGTATATAATAGAAATTCCTGTAAGAATGCATGTATTTAGATCTAACTGGTATGATCATTAAGCCAAAGCATGTATTAAGGTAACTGAAATAAGAATGTTAAAAGTTAGTTTTACCTAAGCCAAAACAATCCACAAAATGTTTGAAACTACAAACTTTATAACCTTTAAGAAATTCTACTGGATATTTTTAACTAAGGTAGCTCTCATGATGTCATGATTATAAAATTAATTTTATTTATTCAAATATTAGAGTGTATATGGAACGATTGACTTTAATGCATTTGATGCTATTTATCTTAGTGAATTCTGTAAAGAATTGACAAAGACCTATATGTACAGCTTACAGTTTATAGATTATTTTCACAGACATAAATATTAGCAATGTAAAATGACTCTTCAAAAATATGTTGTGATATAATTAAAATTTTATTATTCTTCCTGTGTCAGTGCAGATGGGCTGGGTATAAAATCACCACTCAAAGCTAAGTGCCTGCCTATTCATGGATATGTATAATTATAGCAAATGTTTAATCTACTACTCGCCTGGGGAATGTCTAAGGTACATATTTCCTTAGCACTCCAGCTAGTTCAGTGCTATGGGTAGATCATCCACACAAGCATTTCCACAAATGCTGCCCCAGGGCAGGTGAGAATGAAAAACTGTACGATCACTCTTAATTACTTCCATCATAACATAGACTACATCAAGACAGCTTATTTTTTTTGGCCAAAGATAATCAAGTGGACATGCTATAAGAAAGCCATGAGAAATGTTTGGAAGGAAAGGAGTGAGAAAAATGTTGGTCACCCTATGTGTTTATCACAATGACTTCAGTTACTATTTATTTATTTATTTCTTATATAAAACATTATTTTTGTAATTTATAAGCAAATGGTTAAAGGTGTTTCTCCTTTACATTTAGAATGAATTTGCATTACATTCATTAGATATAAGATCTGGTAAATTACTATAAGAAAGTCACTGTTATTTAAATTTAAATTACAATGAACAGTTTATTTTACTCCCTTTCCAAGCACTGTTTCTCCTACTTTTAAATTTCCCATTCTTAAGACAATTTTTGTCATTGAAAGAGTGTACTGATTATTTAATTTTTACTTTTTCTTTGTACTTTGGTAAGTTTTATGTAATAAAGCTTTCACTCTTAAAATCTTATGCCAATAGTAAAAATTATAATGTACACATTTTATGTGTAAATATCTGTACATGATCTTGCATGTTCACTTTGTCATTTAACTCTTTAGTATTACATTTATGTACACAACTGTCATGTACTTAAAAACAGCAAGGGAAAAGCAGTTAATTACCTACAGGGGAGCTCCCATAAGACTGCCAGCTGATTTCACACGCTAGAAGGGACTGGCAAGAAATATTCAAGTCATGAAAAGCAGGGACCCAGCAGTTTTCATTTAGAATCAAAGGGCAGATAAAGAACTTCCCAAGCAAAAAAAACTTGAAGGAGTTCATCATCACCAAACCATTGTTATAGGAAATGTTAAAGGGACTTATCTAAGAAAAAGATCAAAACTATGAACAATAAAATGGCAATAAATGCTATCTATCAACAATTTGCTATCTAGCAAACAAGAACAGAGACAGAATCATAGATACGGAGAGCGTTTGGATGGTTGCTAGATGGGAGGGGTGTGTAGGAGAATGGATGAAGAGGTAAGTGGATTAAGAAGTACAAATAGTTAAAGAAGCCACAGGGCTATAAAGTACAGTATAGGAAATAGAGTAGCCAAAGAATTTATACTCATGACCCATGGACATGAACAATGATGTGGGGATTGCCTGAGGGAGTGGGGGATGCTGGGTGGGAAAGGCAAAAGGGGGAAACTGTAATAGCATAACTTATAAAATATAATTTAAAATAAAATAAAATAAAATAAGAACCAGAAATGAGAAAAAGAAAAAGGGAGAAAGCCTTCTTATATTCGTATCTAACCTCCTATTCTCCATTTCTAATCATTATTGGTCTGATTTCAAGATTTTATTACCAATAATACATCAAAATATTCAGGGAGTGACAAGAGTGTATACACAATTAAACATTAACAATGATATGCTGAACTATTCTGGGAGACTTCTGTTGCTATTTAAATGTTAATTAAAAAATTGCTTGGTTCAGAATTTATTATAAATATATAAAACATTAATATCATATTATTACAAAATCACATTGGTATAATAATATATTATTTTATATTATATTATATAATTTACACATATGCAATATTATATATGTAAATTTTTATGTATGTAATATATGCATATATATTCTTAAAGTTACCATAAAGTTTCTGTATGATTTGCAAGTTTTTAATAGTTTACATGTAATTAATATTTATAATGAATAATTAAATAATGTTTTATTCTTGAAATAAATATACTTCAAGTGACTGGTACAACTTTGACATTTAAATCAGATAAGAACATTTGTCACCTAAGTAACAACTAGGATGATTACTTATATTTGAAAATGTATACTCAGAATGGTTTTGATGTGCCCTATTTATATTGTTGCTATTTTTTTGTTGATTAGATATGATGGCAGCCCTGAAATCACAGAATCATAGACAACGTTATCTTAGGGAGGCCTGTAATGAGTGGGAAGTGGGCATCTGTTCTGTGACATTGCAAAGTCTGAAACCAAGGCCAGTGCCAAGCAGCAGTATTTTCTTTGAGTGCTGTAGTGTGTGCCTTGATGCATATACATGCACGTGTACACATTTTATTAAACCCACACATTTTACAGTGACAAGCCTGTAAAAGCAGTGTTTTATTAATGGATTAACTAATATATTACATTATCACAGCAAAATATACATGCTTCAGAACTAACTCTTTACATACTAAAGTTCATGCTAAATGAAAAAATTCAAATAAGGAAACTACATTTTAACATCATAATTTATTAAAATAATTTGTGTCATAAATACCTACATAATTAATCATCTTTGCTATGTTTTTATGAGTATAGAGATAGGTTAAAATAGTGGGATGATGTCAAGGTTAGTTAAGGTGTATGACAGTGAAACTGTTCTAGAAAACCATATATATGTATGAGCAAACCCTTCACCACCACCATCACAACAGCAGTGAAAATAGCAAAGCATTAAATGTTATCAATTATATCTCCCATTTTAAAAATCAATGAATACATAAAAGAGACAAAATGAATTTCAAGGAAGAGTTTGTAATAAAAAAGAGGCCAACTAACCTGTACAGAGAAAAAAATGTTGGAAGTATAAACATGTCTCATGCTCACATTCAAGCCAAAAAATAAAGAGTGAATGGCTAAGAGGTAAATAGTCACAGAATTAATATTTATTCCTCTCTCTAATAGAAAGCACCCACTTTACTAAAGTGTTCATTTTGGGGGTTTTTTTTTCTGTTTTCTAGGGTAGTCTGTGCTATGTCTTATTCCCCACCAACATACTCCAACTTTAGCACCTCTCATTCTTACCTATTTTTTTATTTTATAATAAATTAAATGTATGTGTTTTATTTATTTATGTAGAAAAAGATTTATAGAAAATAGGTTACATAAGTGAATACACTTTTATATAACTTCAATAGTTCTACAATAACATGCAAACCCCTTTAAATACAAAAGAGTACCTGTAAAGCAGACCGTTTTCTGTCACATAAAATGAAACCCCCTGAACCAGGAATACTACCAAATTATTTTTAGAATAACATATAGTATAAATAAAAAGTAATAATTAAATAAGTCAATTGATTCAAAATACTAGTTCTATTGAGTAGCTCTTGGTCCCGGAAACAGAGCATATGTTAAGAACATGAAGATGAAGATTTATTTTTTCCCTAACTCTTCTCTGTTATGTCTACAGAGTTGAATCCAACTTCGCATCAAGGAATGTGTCCAGTCACTGATTCAGAGTAGTCTCCCTATCAGTATTTGGTGAATAGTCGAAGTTTGCTGTAACTGAAATTTAATACTTAGTAAAATGTACTATGGTATAGAGAGGAAGAAAAAATTTATCTAAATTTCACAAAGGTAAGATAACCGGAGGTGAACATTGAAGAATGAGTGGGACTCCAATAGGTAGTTCTGGGAAAATACGACCTCCAGACAATAATGCCAGAAGCATTGCCAGGTGTGGAGACAGTGCAACTGGTTGAAATTAAGATGAAGGCTCTGCTGTTTTTCATAGTCTTGGCAGAGTTCAGTTTAAACTGAGTTTGAAATTTGGATATAGAGATAATATGCTAAAGAAAACTATGTGCCTCTTACATATTTTTAAAAAATAAACTCTGTTTCTAGGAACAGAGGGAATTAGAAGTAGAAAAACATTTTTCCTATGTATTTCCTTTTTTTTTTTTTTAAGTTCAGTCTGAAAGCAGAGGTCAAAAGGACCAGAAAATTAGAAGGATAAACTCTTGAAGATATTATTACTTCTTGCACTACATTTTATCAAATTTCAAAAAATATTGTAGAGTATGAAACTGTATTCTTACTGCAAAAAATAAGAAGTCAATGGATAAATTTTAATCTTCAGGAAAATACAGCCAAATAAGATAAAGTGCTTCTACAGAGACCCACTGAATTTATGTCTTTATATTTAAATTATCATCACATTAAAAATAAACAATGTGCACAAAGATAGATTGATGGGTAGATGGATAGATAGATAAATAAGAGAATCTATGATATAAACTTATAAGATTAAATATGAATGATCAAGTTATATAGCTCCAGATGGTCAGGCTATAATATTAAAATCTAAAAAATTAATTTAAAAAAATTGTTAATTATGGAAAATCTTTCATGAATGATACTAAAAGCAACAATTAATTAATAAAGGGAGAAATAATTGACACTGAAATTTAAAATATATTCATTGCAAAAATAAAAAGGTAATATTATCATAGACAATTAGTACTTAGAGAAATATGCTTACAGTATAAATAACACATTACAAAATATTAATATAAAACTCTCACAAAATTCATAAGGAAAGAACATGTTAATATTTGAAAATGAGTAAAAATAATATACAAACAATTTTTAAAAATTAACAATCCAGCCTGGCAGTTAAAATCGTAAACCAAAAACATAGGAAATATTTGTATAAAATACGAAAAGTAACTTCGGTGTCGGAGAACTGGCACTCTCATCACACTGCTGGTTAGATGATGATTTGGATAGTAAGTTCCAAAAATACTAAAACGGTGCATGCTAAGCTGCTCAATAATTCTGCTTTCAGGGTATATCCTAGGAAGTATCCAATGAGAAGAACGAAGAACACCACAGCAGTGTTTGCTTAAAAAAAAGTTTTAAAAAGGAACGTGTTCCAAAATCCATTATTACAGTCATGTTCTGATGTTCTGCTGTATTGTGGGACAAGTATATGGTTATTGATAAATAAAAATTCAGAATGATGTCATAATATATATTATTTACATGGTATGTGTTGGGAGACTGTTCTGACTTATTTTCTAAACATGAAGATTCAGTTCGGTTTATGGGTTTTATCAAATACTCTTTTCCACTGGGCTGGCCTATGCTTTACACATTTTCTTACTTTCACTCACCTAAGGATCACTTAAAATTTATTGGAAAAGTAGCTTATTTAAAGTTAAAATTTTAAAAAGTAGGTTTGTCACAGCATTGTAATTTTAAATTGTATCTGAAAGTATTTAAAATGTTATGTTTATTTAAAAATACTTAATTCAATGCGTGCATTTGTGTATAAAGTGATTTGGAGGTTTATTTTGTTTTATCTATGCATTTTCTCCAATCTTTGTTTTCTTTTTTATTAACAGATGGTAATCGAATATTTTGACCAAATGTATGTAACTCTAGACTAGATTTTAGCATTAATTTCATGTTGTACCCTATTTATTTTATTTTATTTTCTGATTTTTCAAATTCAAATCTAGGAATTTAGTGCTAAGATGTAGGAGAGGGATGATGTGTGATTGCATTTACTTACTCAAAAATATGTAAATATTTTTGAATATTCAGTTATTTTTAGGACAGGTTTTACTAGATGAATCCATTTGGAAAGTATTATTTACTTTTTGTAATTTTATTAGTTAGTCCTGGAAATTGAATGCATCTTTTATTTCTATCATAACACCATTATTTCTTCCTATAGGGGTGTTGCATTATATTATACAAGGATTTCATCATAAGAGGATATGCTATAATATTTCCTGAAAATTTTTTTCCAAGGGTAATTGCAGCAACAATACAAATAACTATATTGGCATATTCTCTAATAGCATTATTTGATCCAAAATTAATTCGATGTACAAAGGTCTCTAGGAGACATAAAGCTGTAAAGTTCCCAGGGTTTCAGTTTTTATATTATGTTTTCCAAATATTTTCCTGTGTGAAATTGAGAGTTCCAAGATAACAGACAATTTAATAAATCATTTATCACAATTATTATGAACAGTTTGTTAAGCAACGAAGGAAACTCCCCCATTCACTATTGGAGAAATAAATGGATTTATAACAATTTTTGCTCCCTAGAAACAAAAATACTGTAATACATAGTGACAAAGTCTTAACTAATTTTCTAAATCACACATTTATTCAAACTCTGATGCACTCCACATTTTTTTTAATGTGTAAGCACCCAAGCTTCAGCCTGAGACTTATTTACTTTCAGAGATCCCATTTATTCGTCTTTAACTACTGGGCGCTGGTGGTTTTGGTCTCTTTACAACCTTGATGATTGTTACTATCATTTTTGGAAATTGGCATTTCATCTGCATTTTCAATTTGGTTAATATCATATTTGGGTTTTTATTAATGCATTATAAATGTTATGTTTATATTTTATATATTTAATATGTATTTATAGTTAAATGCATATTAAATATTCTAGATATTTATTAATGTATAAATGTTACATTTAAACTTTAAAGATACATTTTTACTTTTTTGGCAGATGTTTTCCATATTGTCATAAAGAAATATTTCATCTCTGATGTTTAATTTCTTTTTAAGATTTTATTTATTTTTAGAGAGAAGGAAAGGAGAGAGAGAGAGAAACATCAGTGTGTGGTTACCTTTTGCACACCCCCTACTAGGGACCTGGACCACAACCCAGGGATGTGCCCTGACTGGGAATTGAACCTACGTTCCTTTGGTTCACAGGCCAGCACTCAATCCACTGAGCTACACCAGCCAGGGCTCATCACTGATGTTTAAAGTTACCAGTACTAAGTAATAACAAAAAAGTCTCAGTTCTAGCCTTCAGCATTATTATTTTCACATCTCTCTACAAAAACACAATTATTGCTTATTCTTAAAAGCAGGTCGCACCTACCAGCACAACCATGCTTTACCCTTCCTCACAACTTGTTTTTCTTTATAATGGCTGGCAGGCATATGTTAATTTCATGATAGTTTTCAGATTTATTAAAATATGAAAAGAGATGCTACTGAACCTGAGAAATAGGGTGTGAATAATGAGAAATTAATATATATTTTTCAATGATCTCATATATGAAAATTATAACTAGATGTCACATTTTGGAAGTTTGCATAATGTAACTTCTGCAGTTCAAATTTGCTAAAAAAAATAGATGAAGAATACATTTATAAAAAGTATACAGTTCCTATGTTCCAATATTAACATACATAATATGAAGCATTTAACAATATGTACTTAGGAGAATTAGTAAATTCTGGTATAGTGAGAGATCAGTGGTGTGCATGAGTTTGAAATGACATTCAATCTTTCTCATCATAAAATGAATTCAGTAATTGCATATGATTTTCAAAACATCCCATTATTTTTAGGGTGGTATAAATTTGAGTTATAAGACTTCTTTTCATCAAATGTTCTGCTAGTTATAGAAGTCTAGAACTTATTGAATCAATATTGTTTTTATTTTTTTATCTTTATTTTTATCTAAGCAACTCTATAAACAGTAAATATGAGCCTTCATAAACATCTTCTTTATATTTTTGTTATTTTGAAATTAATTTTCCTACCATTGATGTAACTTAAAGTGGATGCATCATGTTCAAGAGTCCTTTTTATATATTTTTAAATTTTCTTTCTACAATGTTAAATTTAATTATAGAAGTTCTGTCAGAAATGCAATTGCAAAGTCATGGCTCGAGGTACTTTTCAAATAAAACTTTTTATAACACCTTTTCAAAACTAACTCTGTGAGTTTTAAACTTGAAACATTTATCAGAAGAGAGATTTTAAATAGCTAAAGATATATTTGAACCAGGACAGATTTAAACACTATGGTGCCAGAGTAACTAAACTACAGTTACACTAACTTTCTGACTCTTTTTCTTTTATTGGCCTGAAGAGAGGGTCAGAGAAAATTGCCTTGAAAAGTAGGGTGGCTGAAACTTATCAGGTATATCTTGTATTAAAATGATCTACTATACTGCCAAAAAACTGGCAGCCAGGAATTGCTGTTCAGGTTTGTTGTAGTTAATAATCCTGAGTGTTATAGGGTCATCTTAGAAACATATTAACTGTACTACCCTATTAAACATCTATAGATGAAATGCATGTTATTATGAATGAATATGGGCCTGTGAGCATTTAGGGGGTAATTTGGTTTCTTTCGGCTTGATTTATGTGTATGTATAGAGATAACTTAATTCACTAGAGATGTGCAAGTAATTTATTTCCAATCTTTGAAGTAAAACTGAACAATAATTTATATGGTATCTAGTGAGGCACTGCAGCTAAGGCAAATACGACATTGAATGATACAGAACTCGGGTCACTGTCCTGTTTATCTTTGGTTTGGAGCACTCAGACATCAAAAAATTCCATGTTCACGTGTGGGGACGCATACACAATACACACAGAGACAACCACACACATCCTCTTGGCATGGCTTCAAATAGGAATTGATTAATATTCAGCATTGGCTCTCTTAATTTGGATAGCTACCATATTTCAGGGAAAAACATTACAACATTATTGTGTGCTGAAACAAAATAAATGCTGATACACCATATGAACAACAGATTTCATTTCAAAAAAGGTGTGATTTACCTTTCATTGTACTGAGGATGTTGTAAAATTTTATTCATAATATGTAAAGTATTTTTTCTTGTGAGAGTTTATATTTTTCCTCTATAGAAATGATTATAGGATATTTCTATTTTGTTTTCATTGAATTATTAATCTTATGACTTATTATAATGAGAGAAAGAGGACACGAATTTAATATAAAATGAAATATTTTTTGGAAAAGTGTATTCCAATTTTGCACACAATTAGTTATACAAAAACAAGTATAAATAGCATGCTAATAAATACTAGAAAGTTAGCGTTAGAGAATATTATATATATTGCATTACTGTTTTATTGTACTTGTGATAATTTGCTGTATTATTTATATTCATATATGAGGGGGGACCCAAAAATGGAATTTATTTATAAAAAATTGTGTATTTATTCTTACATGTTTAAACATCAGTCACGTTCCAAGTGCTCACCACTTGATGCAATACATCTATTGAGATGCTTTTTCCTGTGCTTAAAACAGCTTTTGAACTTGTTGATTTTGATGGCTTTTAGTGTTTCTGCTGTTTTTTGTTTACTCTCTTCTACATCAGCAAAATGTTTCCCTTTGAGGACTTTTTTCATCTGGGAAAACAAAAAATATTCACTCAGGGCAAGATCAAGTGAATCGGGAGGGTGGGGCACAGGGGTCCTGCTGTTTTGGGTCAAAAACTGCTGAACGGTCTGTGCGGCTGTGGGTAGGTACACTCGTAAATCACCTGTCATAACATGGGCAAAGACATTGGAAGTGTCTTAAAAAAAATTCGCTGAAGCAAACGCAGCCTCTGACAACAATGCCAGCGAGTACACTGATACACATGGGTTCCTAGAACACTCATCTAGTGGGGGAAGCCTATGCTACAGAAGATAATTCTGGGTTTTTTGGGGTTCCCCCCTCATATCTAATCTGAAATTATTGTCAAAAGAGTTCAGTTTTTGAACCACAGGTAGCTTAACTTTTTATTTATCAGCAAACTTGTTCCCTAGAAACCTAGACTGGCCTTCTAATACTGGTTGTTTCTTTAAAAGACACGGGTTTCTTTGTATTGATTAAATAATGGAGCGCTAGAAATCTGGTGCTGGTAAAGATGGTATAACCGCACCAGAGCCTCCTTTCCTCACAGTTTACAACGGAAAGCCCTGGACAGAATACAGAGAACGATATCTGAGAATTGTGAAATATAAACAATTTCAGGCAGATTGAATGGAGGTCAAAACTCGAGGACAGTCCTATACATCAGCGAGGGATTTTTATTGTTACTGCTGTTGTTTTCCTCCAGTCTTGACACAAAGATGGGCTTTGTCCTGGAACTGCTCAGCGGGCATGCACAGCCAAATATCCAGGGGAACCGTCTCTCCTTATTTAAAGCACTGGAACAACGGACTCCTGTCAACAAGAGAGTGAGGGACAAGGTCCTTTTGGCTGTTTGCTTGGTTCTATACATTTAGGATGTCAGTGACAGGGCTGTCACCAAACGCCACAAATAAAACCCCAAGTCTCTGCATTAGAACCCAGAAAAATGACTCCAGTGGTCCAAAAAAGAAGGGAGAAGTCACCATTTTTTTCTCCTTCTTTTATTTCACTACTTTATAAGAACGACAATCCAAGAGTAAATATGCAGTAAAGAATAGTCATAGCATTGTATATTTACCACAGCATTTAGAGAATTAAATATATTAATGTTAACATCAAAAAGCAATTAAGAAAAAAGATACCAATTTATTCCTGTATAAATAGATATTACGGCAAAATTTTTGAACTTGGATCCACTGCCATTTTTTAAAAAATTTTGGTCACTGCAACCTCTGAGCATTGTATCCTGTGGCTCCAACTCACTTACTGTAATATACCAACCCTGAAATCTGTAACCTTATCAGAAACTTGCATACAGACTGAAGTCACCTGGCCCCTTTAACTTCATTTTACTATTTTTACTGAATCAAAATCCAGTCTTAGACTACATCATGCCTGATCCCAAATACTTGAATATGGCTGAAGTAAAACACAAAACCACAGTAATGGCTACATTTAGAATTTACAATAACTAACCTAAGTTGGGTCTCTAATGTTTTACTAGTATTCTTAGCCTCTTTACTACCTTACTTCCCTTTACTACCTAATGTTTCTTTATAATCCCACTCTTCCAAGTATTTTAAAGGGATTATCTGCTTTCCTTCAGCCTCCACTTAGTTGTCTCACATTTTGACTTTCCACTGTTTAACTCAATGCGTATATCTCATAGAAATGAAACAATCGTAAGATGGCATTTGCGAGCCCCATTCACTACATTTATCTCCCTGCATCTGAGCCTACATGGACTTCTCTCTTGCTACTATATTTGTCCAACCTATCCATACTTCTAGAAGAATCTTTATCAACATGTGTATATAAAATTTGCATCTTCTTTATGCAATTCAAGGACTTGACTTTGACAGTTCTCCAGTTTGCCTTCTGCAACATCACTTTATTTACTCGCACTTTTCACTATCATTCAATTAAAAGTTGTTCTTTTAAATTTATTCTTACCTTTATTGAAGTATGATTGATAAATAAAAATTGGATATATATAAGTTATACAATGTGTTTCTTTAGGGTATAGAACATGATAATTTATTTGCATATACAAATTTACATATACAAATACAAATTTAATGTCACATGACCCCAGAATAGTAGATATTCTCAATTGACCTGAGAAAATTTGATTACTTCAAATTAAATTTAGCATATCTCCTAAGAGTATATTGAGTATGTTAACGTACTACACTACAAGTCTTTACAGAATAAGGATATTATTTAAAAAGCATCACCGTAGTTTATTTATTCAGTTTTCCATAAACTTCAAATAGTAGTATATTATCTGATCACTCTATAAGATCCTACTTTCAAGTTAAATAAAAAAATAGCCTCAGGAGTTCATGGTTATAAAATCTAGATTACTTTCTACTCTCTCTCTCTCTCTATAGATAGATAGATAGATAGATAGATAGATAGATAGATAATTTCCTCAGGTGCAAAGAAACAGCCTCAGGTTCTTTGTTCTCCAGCCATTCCTAATTTTTTTTCCATGTTTGAAAATTTCACCAGCTTCTAACACTGGTTTCCTAACGCTGTTCTTTAAATTAAAGAACAAAAATTTTATTTGTGTGTATTTATGTCTGTGCAATGATATACAGGAATTTTAAATCTCTTAATGCTCTTACATTTGTGTATAAACACGGAGGAAGTTAAAGTATTTAAATATCCATGCTTTTAAAATAATTTATTTATCAATTACATTTGATGTAAAATATTATGTCAGTAATGTAAAATATTATGTCAGTTTCAGGTCTATAACATAGTGAGATACCCACATGTTTATATCTTTCCAGTACCAAACCCGTCTATATATCTTAAGATAGCATAAAAAGTATGCTTACATACCAAAAAGTTCTTTTGATATAGAGAAAACGGTAAAAGTAAAAGTAACATTTGAGATGCTACTTACAGACAATATTTTTTAAATAAAAAGGACTTCTATATAATAAATATATTAACTTCTGAATATGTATCTTTCAGTTTGATCTC
>PVJD01010780.1:0-50993 GCA_004026545.1 Mormoops blainvillei
GGGTGACACTTTTCAGATGTAAGCCGTATGGCCACAAAGCACTGCAAGCGGTCTCAGTGCTGGTTCAGAACAGACTGGCATTCAGCTGGTCCCGGAAGTCGGGAGCACCATGAGAGCGTTTCGCCTGTGGTCCCATTAACAGACCCACTCCCGCAGCACCCCCGCCAGCAACTCTGCTGTCCCAAGCTCTAGGGCTCATACCTGCCTTCTTGCCAAACTCTCCTTCCAGCTCGGCCTGTGCCCCCGTCAGGGGGAGGTCCACCATCTCCAGGCACACCACCTCTGCCAGGGACTCCTCCCGGCTCCACACCACCCCCTTTCCTGCAGGAGAAGCCATGGTCACAAAGCTGGGCCTGATCCCCACCCCCACCTCCCAAAGAGACTCTTCTTGGAGGCCCAGGGATTCCTGGCAACTCTTGTGTGAAAAAAGAGAAACAAGAGAGCAAGCAGCTAGATTCAATAGGTCAAGTGCAAAAAGTTCCTTGTCCCAACTGAGAAGGGTAAGAACTACTCAAAAGCAGGGGACAAGTGCTCTGGCAAAAATATCAAGGTACACTCCGCAGGACTCTTCCAGAAGCCTGTGTACCACCCCAGATAGAGAGTCTGACCGGAACTCATGAGCGGGCCTGAAACAACTGGGCTGAGTGAGGTCTGCTCACCCAGCTGCTGCAGGAAGAGCAGCAAGTGATCCTCTGTCTGCACCAACGCCCGGTAGCCTACGGAGTCGTCCTTCTTCAAGAACACCTGGATGTACAGCTGTAAGCCAAAGGGTCAAGACCACTGCAGTCAGCGAGAATTCAAACGCCTCTTAGAGCACCGGACCCCAAGATTCAAAGTCTCGGGAGTGGTTCAAGGGCCAGGCATGGCGTTATTTGATATCTAAACAATACAGCTATTACCTGGATTCCAATGAGATAACACGTATTCTTAGGAGCCACCACAACGGAGCGAGGCTCGAGCTCAGATCTCTCCATGGAGGAAACCTGAGTATTTCTCAGGTACCATAATCATTCACCATGTACCAATCACAACCCACAAAGCGAGCAGGAGACCAGGATTAGACTTCCCATTTCAGAAACAAAAACGCCCCAGCCGAGACAGGCTGAGAAACACAATTAGACATGCGCAAAGGCAGCGGTGGGCAGCCACGAGGAATGCCAGCTGCAGGGTTAGCGACCGCTCACTGGCTGTGACTCGGGACAGGGTCCTGAATCTCTGTCACCGCTTCCCCGTTTGTAATAACCACCTTGTGAGACACTTGGGAGGGTTAAATCAATTACTGCACACATGAAAAGCTTAGCATGGTGCCTGGCATGGTGACGACCTGGAAAGAGTGGTACCTGCTTTCACTGTTATTCACAGGGATTTAGGACAGGCCAGTGGCTCAGGAAGAACTAGAAGCCGTGTCCAGAAAGTTCTGACCCAGGTTCCGTGGCTGTGATCCGGCCCTGAGGAAAGGGAGCCTCATGCTAGGACACCCAGAGGATGCAGCCCGAAGACAAGGGTGCCCCCTCACCCGCTCAGGCCAAGTGCCGTTCTGCTCCAGGCTGAAGGTGATTGTGGTATCGAGCAGCCGCCGACCCGTCTCCACTAAGTAGAGGTTAATGGTGTAGGTCTGGTTGAAGCACGCCGGCAGGTCCTAGGGGAACAGACAGCACAGGCCAACTAAAGGGATCCCCCAAAGCAAAGTCCCCCGAAGGAAGTCTGAGAACAGGGGGTGGAGTCCCAGAGAAGGACCCAGGCCAGGAGAGGATATACATGCAAAGGAATTTAAGAGAAGAGAACGCTAAACCCTAAGGCAGAAATAAGGCGCCTGAGTAAATAAGTAAAATCACGATCACTGCACTCGGCCAGAGGAAGCCAGTCCAGCGCAGCAGAGGCTTCCCAGAAGCAAGACCAGAAGCGGAGAAGTGACAACCCCCCTGGAAAGGCTTAGGGAAGCCACGGCAGGGACCCACACCTCCAGCCAGGGTCCCATGCTGTTCCCCAGTGCAAATGCACAGATCAAAACTCAACTCCACCAGCGGGGACCCAAAAGAAACGGGGAAACTAAGGCCCACAGGAGAAAGCGGTTAAAAACAGATATTAGATTCTACTTTCTAATTTCCCAACTAAAAAAGACCAAGAGAGTCCTGGCTGGTGTAGCTCAGTGGACTGAGCGCTGGCCTGTGAACCAAAGGGTTGCCGGTTCGATCCCCCAGTCAGGTCACATGCCTGGGTTGTGGGCCAGGTCCCCAGTTGAACGTGCACAAGAGGCAACCACACATTGATGTTTCTCTCCCTCTCTTTCTCCCTCCCTTCCCCTTTGTCTAAAAGTAAAATAAATAAAATCTTAAAAAAAAAAAGACCAAGAGAAATATCGTTTACGCAACTCGGAAAATCCCATTTGCGCCTGAAAATTCTAGGAGACCTGCTCATGGTCTAGTGTGCACCCCCCACTTCACTGGGTGACCTCCCGTGTCTCCAGACCTGGTATACTGCCCAATGCCACACTCTACCTGTGTGCTAGACTTCTCCGAAAAGCTCCCCACTGGCCCATCTTCAGAACTGCTAGGTTTCTGCTAGGGAAAAAAGAAGGACAGAAGGAGAATATTGAGCCACTGGGTCATTTCCCAGTCCCCGAAATGAAGCTGTCATCTCTGTGTCTTCTCAGCACTTGGGGAAGGCAAATCTCAATTTCTCATTCCTGCCCACGAGGCCTATGCAACCCTTAATAGTCCCAGATGAAAGTGAGGTTGTCATAACAGGGTCCCACTCCTGGGGACCAAGGAGGTGTACAGAAAGCTCTATAGATGAAGTGAGAACTTAGTCCTCGACAGCCTCCTGCCCCCAGGTTCAAAGTGACTAGGAGAATATGCCCAGACTTTTGGTTCCCTGGGCTCCTGGCGAGGACAAGGAAGGAACCCCCCAAGCACTGACTGTTACTCTCAACACTCACCGCTTCACCGCGACAGGTCATGACTGCAGCCACTGTCTTCTCCCCAGTGGTGGCAAAGCTCACTAGGGTAGTCTGGGGGAAAAGCAGGGTGTCAGTTCCCAAATAGGGCCTTTACTAGCCAGCAGCTTTCCAGAGGGTCACCGCTACAGGGAGGCCCTTCGGCCTTGGAATGGAAAGTACTCTCAACTTTGGAGCACAATGGCCAGGGCATGGGAGAGCAGAGGAAGGGTTCAGGTGCCTCCACAGCTGAAAGCAGACCTGTCCCCTACCTCCCACAGAGGCACAGGTCAACCCTCCATCTCACGCTGCTCTTGGTGTCTGTGGGGAGCTCTAATTAACACCCCCGCTTTCCTGTGGACTCGGAGGAGAGTGCCAGTTTTACTGTAAAGATCCTCTGTGACTCTTAGAAGAAAAAGTATCCCATTTCTGCTCTAAGGCTAGACCCCCTCAAGCCACCAATGGGAAAACACCTTCTATCTTAAGCAAATGCCTCCAGCCGCAAAGGCAGGCATTTCTAGCACCCACGTCTTGGCCAGATCCTCCTGAATCCTAGCAAACCACAAAGCCTGCAGGTACCTGTGGGAAGTTTTTGAGGAGATTAAGGACACCGTGATGGTAGTGCAGCAGAGCATAGTGGCTTGGGGACAACTGTAGGAAGAACTGGGCCCGAGAAGGATCCAATGGGTTGGGCTGTGTGGGCAGGACCCGGGGCTGAAATCCACTTGCAAATTCTAAGTCGAGAGACTGGGAGGCAAGAAGGAAGAGGGTTAGGGCTAAAAGCCAAGAAGTCAGTTTTCCATCCCAGTCGCGCATCCTCTGCCCCACTTTGCAACGAGCGTAACTGGGCCGTGGCAGGCGGCTTCCGAAGCTCCCATTCAGGTTCTCCAAAGAGGAGAGTGGCCCACTTCCCCTTTCACCAGTTCAGCCAGAGGCCTGGCGGTCTCTCAACAGCTGCCAAGTCTCGGGAAGGAAGCAGTGATGCTGGGAGACAGACTTTTCTCAGCAGCAAAGGCCGTGCCTCGGGCCAGGAGAAGCAGTGCAGGTCACTCACCTGCAGCGGGATCTGCCTCAACTCCCACTCCGTCTCCAGGGCCAAGGTCTGGAGGGACCGTGAGCTTGGGTCAGGGCACACTAGGACAGCCTCATCCACCACACCACAGGCTCCGGTGAGACTTTGCAGCCAGGGAGTTGAAACCCTGACCTATGGGGAAAGACATAACAGGAGGTCCTCAGGGGTCTTTACGCTTCCCTCTCAGCTCATCTGCAATGTCACTCAGATTCCACTGGGGGGCCTAAGCTTCATGGATGGTTCCAAAGGAGTTCTTCCTGTCCCCCCAGCCTCCCAAAAGCTTCAAAGACAGAGAAAAATCACAATTTTCTTTCTGGTTACTAGAAAAATATACCAGATTATTTTTAACACCTGACATTTCAGATAAGTATTTATTTACTGTATTTGTCCCATGTGGTTTCACTATCATCACTTTGCAATATTATCTTGCAAGATACTTGCAGGGAACAAATATATCTGTGCAAATATTTTGGCCACCCAGGAGAGCACTATGTGTGAACGTGAGAACTTCAAATAAATACTTGGGGAGCATCTGAGATCTTGTTTCCCGGTACATCATCAGTTTGGCTCAAATAAACTCATAAAAGTCTAATAAATACTTGATGAGGAGAAGACAATCTCCAAGTGACCAGAATCAGGGACCTTAAATGGCTTTTGCGTCAATCCAGCCGAATTCCCTGGTCCTAGTGTAAGGAAGGACTCTATTCCCCTCCTCAGTTCCCAAGGCTCCTTGGGGCAGAATCACGACCATACCTGTTGCACAATCTCTCCGTCTCCCACGCTAAACTTGACAATGTTCACATGGCTGAAGGGAACAACACCGAGGGCCCACACCACCCCAGAGCCGTAGGAATACACCATCTGGTAGTGGATGCTGTCACTAGGAGAGGGAAGAAAAACCAGGGAGCAACAGCTTGAGCCACAGGACAGGGGTCCTCCCAAACCAGGCTGCCAGGTCCCTGGCCAGATGTCAAAAACTATCAACCCTCAACTAGGTTTCGTTTGGTGCACACAGTCGCTCTTACTATTTGAATTAGTTGTCCACATTTAGAACTGAGATTTTACATGTAAAAACCAGGTTTCTAGCTTTTTTTGAAAAAGTAAGATGTTCTGCCCCAGCTGGTGTGGCTCAGCTGACTGGGCATGATCCTGCAAGCCAAAAGGTCGCCGGTTCGATTCCTAGTCAGGGCGCATGCCTGGGTTGCACGTTCAGTCCCCTGGGGTGCAACCAATCGATGTTTCTCTCTCACATCAATGTCTCTTGCCCTCCCTTCCCCTCTCTCTAAAGTTAAAAATAAAATGTTTAAAAAGTAAGATGTTGCAACACTAGGTAGCACTGCATTCCTACAGGGCAGTGTTTTTGAGCTGGTGTGTCACAAGAATTTTTAAAATACACAATACTTGACTATTTAGTCAGGGGCACTGACCTCTTTTCCTTTAGGTTGTCAAATTAAAAAATGACAACAGCCAACACAATAGCCATCCGATGTGAATGAATCAAAATTACACCTATTTTTGTTTGTCAGACCCACAAAAAATATATTTTGTGTACCGCAGAATTTTAGTAATTAGTTTATGTGTGCCATGAGATGAAAAAGGTTGAAAATCCCTGCCATAGGGCACTTCATCAGCTGAGTAAGGCTGCCCCCTTGAGGTAGGCCGGGCACATCGCAGCTCCTAAGAATCCCCACTGAGCTTCCTTTGCTCCTAGATGCTATCTATGCACTTGGCCTCACAGGAATTTGACTTTTGGGTCCCTGCCTTATGTGGTCTAAGCAGATCTTTTCCTTTCAACCCTCCCTCCTGTTCCTTCTCAGCTTCAATGCGTCCCACCAACAGAACCTCTGGAAACAATCTCAAATCTCACTGAAGTCCTACCATGGGCCTTTGAGTTGTTACAATTCTTCATATGAAAGACTCTGTCTGACTTGAACTAGAAGTCAAAAAGCCAGAAGTAGTAGGACCGCAAGTGAGAGAGTCACTTCCCTTGCTTGACTGGCTCTTGTGCGCAGTTTGAGAGTTTTCTCCTCACTGCATTGGAAACACCACAGGCCTCGGGCCTTCGAGTTCAGGCCTAGATCTAGTGGACCCAACACACCACACGCGACGCCAACGCAAGGCAGGCCTGGGCCAGAGCAAACCCTTCAGCCCTGAAGGAGAAAGAGGGGTCTGTAGAGAGCAGGACCAGGTAGCCATCACCTGGTGGGAAGACAGCCTTACCTTTCCGGGAGATGTTCCACCCACTTTAGGTGCCCACTGGAGAGATGATGGAGGGCAAGGGTCGTCTTCTTCAGGACCGCAACGTACCTCACCGACTCCTGCAGGCCTACCAGCCCCAGGGCCTGGAAGCTGAGCACAGGCACGGGGTGAGCAGAGCGCAGCCCAGCGCCTCCAGAGCCTCCAGCTGCAGCAGACGATCTGGAGCGCTAGCACCGTGCTCAGTGGCTAAGAAAGCAGGCTGCAGGTCGGACACAGCTGTCTCTGGCGAGCTGACCTGGAGACTGCACTTTGAACCACCAGGCTACACTGCTTCCCTCAGGCCCCCTGAATCTCCTAAGGGTTGTTCCCTCCTTCCCCTGGACTTCACAGCAGCCAGGCCAACCCTCTGCCACGGCACCCATCAGACAGTGCTGTCATTACTGAGCTACAGGCCTGCCTCCCCCAGCTGACAAGGAGTTCCTTGATGATGGAATTTCTCACATTCACAGGAGGGTTCCCCAACTGTTTACTGAATAAATGACTATCAGGTGTATAAGCTAATGCAAATGACCCTTCATTTAAACAACTTTAGCAAAGACGTAACAGTACTTCAAGCTGTTCTGTAAACATAAAATTAAAACACTGAAAGTTTTATATTATGTTCTTGTACCTAGAACACTGTAAAGTTCTCGAGTCATGGTGGGATTAGGAAAAAGTCAAGAGCAATAAACACTGCACCTAGCTTGGAGCTCTGTGTCTGAGAGACGCCCAGTAAATGCTGGCTGAGCGAACGTGCATGTTCCACAACCTCAAAAACACCGAAAACTGGGTCTTTAATGCTCTTTGGCTCTATAGCGGCCCCTGGAAAAAAGCCGAAAGGCCTGGAATTGCTGTCCATGCAGATCTGTGCTGCAGCAAAGCCCTGAACCAAGCCCAGATGAAATGCAGCTATTTCCCCTCTACCTGCCACTGTCCAGGGTAATCTCCCAGTTCAGGCCCCCGATGTTAGTCTCCCAGGAACGCATGATCCGGCCTCCATTGGACACAGTGATTGCATCTGGAACAGAAATGACCATGGTGATGTCACCTCCCAAACTGGAGCTCTGTAGCTTCCTAGGGCCTGTCAGCAGTGGCCTCACCTCTGATATGTGAGTGCAAATAAGAGCTATTTGCATACCTGTTCTTTCCTGTTGGGAATACCCCTTCTCGGTTATGTACCAAACCCCAGGCAAGGAAAAAACCAAAGAATGGGGAGAGGGAGCTGAGATCATGACAGATATAAAGCAGGACTCTGCTTACCCTGTCCGTACAGCAGCATGGTGTCCACTGCCCCTTCCGCTGTGCCCTTATCAACATGGCGCCACACTGAGAGACAGGAAAGTCAGAGGTTACTAAACAAAGGCATCCAAGAAGGCAGGCAGGGCAGAACACAAGAGGTCTTCGTTTGCACAGCAGAGTCCCATTTTATTTCAAGGGAGGAGAGGACGACAGATGATTGGCAATGAGCCACTCCCACTCACCCGGTAAGGACGGGAGGAGGGGCTGAGAGGAGCGGCCACTGCCGAGGCTAAGGGCTCTGTGCTTCCCAACACCATTACCCCCCCATCAAACACAGAAAGGAACAATGGCAAAATTAACAAAATCCATATGATTCACAAGGAAAAGACAGATTATAAATTACACATCCATGATTTTAGTGCCGAAAAACACCCATAAAAGCAGGACAGCTAAATGGGAGGGGGTGATCCAAACCTTTAGTGCAAACAGAGCAACGTGTTTTTTGCAGCAATATTTAATTTAAGAATACTCAAGACTCGGGCTGAGGGAATAAACTACAAAGGTAGGTTACAGGAATATATTAAATGATAAAACTAAAAAGAAAATTGTCAAAATCCAGTAAGAGATGCATCTTCAGGCCAACCTGTCCCTAACTTGGGAACCAGCCCGGCAGCCTTCGCAAGCCGCAGAACATTCTGGGTTCACTATGGTCGGCCAGTCCATCCCCAGCTAACCAGTCTGCACAGCTCACTCACAGGTCTCCCCAGTCCGAGAATTTAGCGCTGCGATCACATTCTTCTCTGTGGCCACAACCAACTTCTTAGATCCCGGGGAAAACTCCAACGAGGCAAATTTGAGCTTCCCAACATACTGCTGTCTCCTAAAGAAGAGAGAAACGTAAAGGACCAAAATCATCACCGCACTAAGTGCTTTGGAAAAAGACAACTGCACAGTCACAGGTTATCACCCTCATACCTATCTTAGGACATAGGAGAAACGTTTGTTAACAAGGAGATCTGACCCAAAGCAAGATTTCTGTGCAATGTAGTCAGAAGCAAAGGAAGTAAGAATGTTCTAACAGGTGAGAAATACAAGCCTGCCTTCTAAATGTAAGCACATATTTATCTCAAGATAAGTGACACCCAAAAGGGTGCCTGGCCTAAATGCCACTAGAACAAACATCACAGCTGTCTCTACTCATTAATAATGGGTCTAGGCACTCAGGCCACACAGTAAGGAAGAAACAAAAACCCTGCTGTCCATGCACATACAATCCAACTTTCCCTTCTATTTTCACTGACCTCTGAACAAAAATTCGTGCAAACTTTCCAACAAAACTCCACAGGCTGAGTCAGGCTTTGTTCTCTACAGCCTTTTCTAGCCCACACCATGTTCAAGGTCCATTTGACCCATTGCTTATGCTTTCTCGGGGCTATTATCTCATCACTTTCAACACTCTTACCTAAGCATAGATTGAAATTAGCTTTGTATGGCAGACCACCAAGTACCTAGGAGGTGCTTGCACACTGCCATAATAAAAAAGTACCTGCATTCTCTAGCAAGTTAATCACACACAATGCAGATTTCTCATCATGGTGTTGTTTGGTCAATTTTTTTTTTTTTTTTTTAGACAGAGGGGAAGGAAGGGAGAAAGAGAGGGAGAGAAACATCAATGTGTGGTTGCCTCTCATGCACCCCCTACTTGGGACCTGAACTGCAACCCAGGTATGTGCCCTGATTGGGGAATCAAACCGGCAACCCTTTGGTTCATAGGATGAAGCTCAATCCACTGAGCTACACCAGCCAGGGCCAATTCTTTGTTTTAAAGAAAAAACTAAACTGGTAGTGGAGAGACAGGCTTATATTACATTTTACAGTTCCTACCGCATACTTTATTCTCACAGTATCCACCGAACCTATGATGTACATAGGACAATTATTACTCTCATTTTACAGGTAAGTAAACCAAAGTCCACTGAAGTCAACTAATTACTGTCGTAGCTAGAATGTAAAACTAAGACCTGACTAAATCTCACACTCATTTAAAATACTGCTATCTGGACTATGAAAGTAATGCCTGCTTATTGTACAAATGTGAAAAATGAATAAAAGTATAAAAAATAAATAAAAATGGCCCATATACCACCACCATAAACTTATTAATGTTTTGGTGTATTTCCTTCTGTTTATTTTTCAACTTGTAAATTACATATACCTAGTATTCTGCTAAACTGGACTCATTCTGTATACACACTGTGTATGTGTAATAAATATATATTACATCGTGAGCATTTGCCTGACTCATGAAATATGTGACTTCTGTTGAGTTTGTTACACATTCTTATATCACACACTTACACAGCAGGTCCTCAGATAACATCATTTCATTATAACAATTTGTCATTAGGGACTTAGCTCTTGTTTATATCAATTAGCATCTGGTAAAAATGGTTTTGATGTATGTCATTTTGTTTAAAATTGCAGAACCTATTGAGGAAGTTAAGTGAGCACTTACTGTATATCTGCCCCATGAGCTCCTTCACAGCACCTAGAACCACCACTGACCCACTACAGCCACTCAATAAATACGTGAACTAATTTGCCTATTGCAGAAAAGATTCCACAGAGGAGATATCTGAGCTGGGCTCTGAAGGTTAAAATGTTCCCTGAAGAGTAAAAATAATGGGTAACATTTACTGATTGCACTCAACGAGCCAGATATTGTGCTAATTTACGGGATTATTCATCCTTACAACTACTGTGGGAGGTAATGGAGTAATATTAGTAAACTATTTTACAGATAAAGAAAACACAGCACAGAGGGGTTAAGTCACCTTGCGAAGATCACACAACCCTCAAATGGCAAAATTGAGATTCAAACAAAAGCAAGCCGACTCCGGGGCCTTAAGCAAGGAGGTGGGAGAAGGGAGGTGAGTGAGTGAATGGCACCTGTTCTGAGACCACGGGTGGGGTGGGGTGGCCTGGAAGGGAGAGGAGACAGGGCCCTGTTTAGGACTTATAATAACCCCCAAAGCCCTGTTTCCATGCCCAAAAGATGCCAATTCGAAGAGCAATGAGAGTTCACTGAGGGCTGGCGGCCTCCGACACGCAGATCAGAAACCTGACAGTCACAGAAATGTGACCGACGGCGAAGCAGGGACCAGTGGTCTCTGGCCAGAACTCCAAGCATGCCTGAATGTCAGGACGGCTTCAAGGGCTTGCTACCTGTACACTCACACGAGGGGGCTTAGAAGCGCCCCAACGGTTGGTTTAACGCTCTGCTGTAACCACCGAAAACCTTCACTTTCAAACAAGGGTCCACATTTTCTTTTTGCAATGGGCCCCGCAAATTATGTACCCTACCCGGTCCTGCTGCATGATACGCCCCTCCCGTTAGCAGGCAGAAGACAAGTACTGGGAAAATAGCTACATATTTCACGAAGGGGCCCCACACGTACTCACCAATCAAACTTGCCCACTTGGTCTTCATAAACCGCCGCCACAGGGATAAGCAGGGGAGCCCAGAGCCAGAAACGGGCAGCCGCCGCAGCCGCCATGACGGGAGCCCGGGCCCCGCCCACCGCCGACCCGGCAAGCACCGCGGCGGAGGCTCTGTCTCCACGGCGCCATAGCGTTGGGACCACACGCAAAGCCCTCGGCGGGGACCTCAGGACTCGGAGGTCTTCCGACACGCAAGAAGTAGCTCTGGACACGTGGGGAGGAGCTCAGGTGGATGCTGGGCGGAGAGAGGAGGGCCGCGGAGCAGATTGGGTCAGGCACGCGCAAGGACAGCTCCAGAGGGCCGTCCCAGAGGCCTCCGCGCCGCCGGGGCCCTAGCAGGCAACACCGCCTTCCGCCGCACGTGGCTGCAGAGCGATGCCCAAATCCAAGCGCGACAAGAAAGGTGAGCAGAAGGGATATTGGGGCCCAGGGGTAGCTCCGCCGCGTGCGCACCGGCTCCGATGGGGGCGATGGGGGCGTTGTGGGCACGGAATGGGACATCTAGACCTCCCCAAGGAGCTTTTCGGGCTCGCTGCTAGCACGGCAGCTGGAACGCTCAGGGTAGAAGGAACCTCCGGGGGTACTGGAGCCTCGTTGGGGCGAGGGCGCGGAAACTGGTTTGTCCAGCCTCGAGTGTTCTTCCAAGGCCTACTGGGCCGGGAAACAGCTTCTGAGCACTCAGACCGCGCCCGATGTGGACCTGGCCCATCTCCTTCGGCACTCTGCGCTCTCGCCAACCTGGCCGCCTCTCCCTTCAGCGCAGGCATATTCTCGCGTCTGGCTCTTTGTACTTGCAGTCCCTGCTGCCTGGCATGTTTACGTTCGGATCTTCACCCGGCTTACTCTCGCTTGTCGGTTTATGTGGCGCCTCCTAAGAGAGCATTCGTGATGTGGTGGCGTCTTTCTCACCCTGACTGTTCAGTATATTCACTCGACAAATATTTAGAAGCCTGGCACTCTGTAGGATACAGCAGTTACAGCAAGAAAGACATGGAACCCTCATTGAGCTTAACATTTTAGTCATAGGAAGTATATCGCCCCCGTAATACCAAAAACCGAATAACTAGAGTCACATAGTGATAAGTCCTACGGAGCAAAAGTGAGAAAAAGAGATGATGTTGTTTTGTATAATGCGACCAGAGAAGGTCTCCCCGATGAGGTGGCAAATGAGCAGAAACCTGAAGGAAGTGAGCAACTCACAGAGTTCCCTGGATAATGGTGTTCCAAGAGGGCACGTTTGACATGTCCTGGGACAAGAGGGCCAGTGTGGCTGGAGCAGGTGGTGGGAGGCGGATTAGACAGACGGGGCAGGGCTTTTAAGACCTTTGCAAGGAATTGCCTTTCACATCCTGATGAAACGTTTAGCCATCTAAGAGCTTGAGCAGAAGAATGAAGAGGTTTAACTTTACTTAAAAAGTCACCCTAGTTGCCTTGCTGAGAATGGACTGGGTAGGGTGGAGGCAAGGAGGGAAGCAGGAAGACCAGCAGTGACCCAAGAGGTGGTGATGCTGGCTTGGTTCACAGCTGTCGCAGTGGAAGTGATGGAAAATGGACCGTTGTGTTTGTCCCCCTGTGCTTCCTTTGCCCTTCAATGGTGGGATTACCTTTCTGCATGTATGCCTTGGAAGAGGGACTAAGTCCCAGGCAGGATAAATAAGAGATGGCCTCTCCCTGGGGGCACCCTGGGCTTTGCACTTGATGCTCTGTTAAGTGTGTGTGTTCTGTGGAGGGAGTCATGATGAGATCTGGCAAATGCAGAGCCCTTCTGGGTAAGGGACCATTTGGGCACCAGCTGTTGTTAACAGTAGGGGTGTTTATCCCTCTTCAAAGTGTCATTGCTGCATCCATGAGTCTAAACCGCAAAAGATGTAGCAGAGGAGGTCAAAGATGAGCCCCAGACTCATTCATTTCACAGCAAAGGCCAGCCATAGGTGGTCTCTGCACCGTGGACAAGAGCAGAAGGGGACCTGCCTCAGCCAGCAGGCTAGGTCTACCTGAAAGCAGTCCAAGAGCAGGAACAAGCTCCACCCGCACACCTCTAGGTTAAACTGAGAGAGGCAAAGGAATATCTAGTTGGTCTGCATAACAGGAAGTATGTCAAAGGATTTCCAGGGCTGGGAACGCCGGGGAGTAGGCACTGGGAATCGCCTCGCTGCCTTTCCTCATACTGGCTTGGTCCAGCCAAGCTACCGAAGGCAAGAAGAAAATGAGTCTCCAGGACATCCAGACTCTCCTCATGTCTCCTGTTTCTTTTTGTATTAGTTTCCTTAACCAAGACTGCTAAGAAGGGCTTGGAACTGAAGCAGAACCTGATAGAAGAGGTAAGAGCTTCTTTTTTTCAGACTCTGTATTTGGTTTATAAAGGTGGGTGTAAGACTGTACCTTAGGGAAATATACAGTTTTTTAAAAAGGAACAGAAAAGGCTGATGGCCCAGTCTTTTTCCTCCAGTGGCAGCACCAATAAAAACACCCATAGTAATGACTTCCAGCTTTGACTGAGCTCTTACACTGTGCCCTGCACGGGGCATGTTCCATAGGCATCATTCCAGTCCATCCTTACCTAGGGGGTCAGGACTTAGCAGGCGTGGGTCAATGCACCAGCTCACTGTTGGCACAGTTTTGGGCTGCAGGCTGGCTGAGACAGGTGCTTCGGCCTGCACAAAGATCCCGTTTCCTCGAGACCAACTCATCATGGGTGCAGCCAGCAGTGTGGGCAGAGCAGGGCTGCCGAGCCGCCTCTCATTAAGAATAATAACGAGGCTTCATATGTTTCATTTAGTAGGCATTTTCCTGGTGTAGCTAAGTATTTCTAGCTTGGCAACAATTAACGAATAAAGAGAAGTGGCCAGAGGTAAATCAGAAACCTGGGAAGACCATGGCTCGGCTTCTCCTACACTTGGAGGTCACACCTGCTTTGCCCCAGGGAAGTCCCTATACAGCGGCGTGATCCTGGCTTAGAGGCCCCCATCTGTAAACTTCCAGTTGTAAGGGGCCTGGAGCATAGTCTTCCCCATCTGAGGCCAGAATGTTGCCCAGCCTGCGGTGTCCCTTGAACCCCAGAGCCCCATGAATTGTTCCACAGCTTCGGAAATGCGTGGACACGTACAAGCACCTTTTCATCTTCTCCGTGGCCAACATGAGGAACAGCAAGCTGAAGGACATCCGGAACGCCTGGAAGCACAGCCGGTGAGCCGGCGGCGGGGGCGCCGCGCTGCCCTCGGCCAAAGCCCGGGGCACTTTTTGACCCTTGGGGACCTGGGTCACACAGGTGGCATCTTAATGAGGACAAATGCCCCCCACCGAAAGGCACTTTTTAACTGTAATGGCTGGTCTTGCACAGAGCTCCGTGGTGGTTGCTCAGGGAATGTTTCAGCATTAATCCCTCCCAGAGAAGGGGCTCCCTTACCACCCTGTCAGTTTTAGAAAGTCAGATTGTGCTCTGGAATGCAACAGTGACCTGATAGCAGGCTGTGCACACCATGCGGCAAGTGCCTGTCCTTGGGCTGGAGTGGTGACAGTACAGATGACGACTCGGGTTGTCCATTGCTGCGCCAGCTCTGGGGCAGACCATTACACAGGCCTCTTCCTCACATTCAGGCAGGGGAGGCGGATTATCACATAACATCCACAGCGGGCTGGTAGACAAGATATTGTTACGTCAGGTCTGTAGGCAGGAAAATAGTGAAAGGAACCCTGGGCCGGAGACAGTGGGTAGGGCTCCGAGGAAGAAAGGGGAGCCTCTGACCACACCTCCCGCCACAAAACAGGACTAGAGCTGGCTTGCACTTAACCAAGGGGAGGGCCGGGCAGGCCAGGCCACGTCCGTCACAGACCCCTCTTCTCTCTGTAGGATGTTCTTCGGCAAAAACAAAGTGATGATGGTGGCCTTGGGTCGTAGCCCATCTGATGAGTACAAAGACAACCTACATCAGGTGAGTCTCTGGCCCTCACTGCGGGCGGCAAGGCGCCTTCTCTCCTGCTGCTGTTGGTTGATACGCACCCCAGCCAGCGGCCGGCCTGGGGGTGGAGGTGGGGGCAGTGAGGCCTGGCTTAAGGCTCTGGCTCTCCTTTGCCCTCCAGACCCAGCGAGCAGACCACCATACACCCCGCTGTGACAGTCAAAAATGCCTCCAGATGTTGCCAGATGGGGGGCGGGGCTCAAAAATGTCCCCAGTTGACAGCCACCGCTCTCATGTGCTCAGACCAACCCACCCTTGTTCTTCAGGTCAGCAAGAAGTTGAGGGGTGAAGTTGGTCTCCTATTCACCAACCGCACCAAGGAGGAAGTGAACGAGTGAGTACGTCTGAGGAGTGGTGGGGCAGGGAAAGGTTGGTGAGGGCTTTGGGGAAGCAGTAATCCAGGGGCTTGGTGCAGCGGAGACACCAAGTAAGAACCGGCTCCTAGAACCCGTTCCTGGGTCCTTACTCCCACCGTGGTGCTCCAGGCTGGCTGCCACCAGCAGCCGAGATGAATGGGGAGGGGAGGGGACGTGACACCTCGGGTGGGTCGGGTGGGCCAGTCAGGAACCTCCCCTCCAACCACTGCTGGTTCTCCTCAGGTGGTTCACAAAATACACGGAAATGGACTATGCCCGTGCTGGAAACAAAGCAACGTTCACCGTGAACCTCGACCCAGGGCCCCTGGAGCAGTTCCCCCACTCCATGGAGCCCCAGCTGAGGCAGCTGGGGCTGCCCACTGCCCTCAAGAGAGGTACAGAAAGGCCACAGAGTAGTAGCCAAGAGCACAGGCTCCCAAACCCGGCAGGTGCCCCTCTTCTCCTCCTGGCTGAGGAGGTTATTTCTAGCAGCTTCCGTTTTCTCAGGAGAAGGTGGGGCTAAGAGTGCCTGCCTGATGGGCGGGGTAAAGATGGACGGTAACGTACAGCCAGAACACAGCATTACGGAACAACGCGAGGGGCACTCGTTACTCCCCAGATACGCCCGCAGGCCAAACCGTGCCCCGGTGTGCACTGAAGTGGTGGGGGACGGGTGGCCAGGCAGATTCCCCAGCTCTGGCAGCGGACATAAAGCTTTGCCAGAAATAACTGCGTGCCTTCCCTGCCTTCTCTGCAGGTGTGGTGACCCTGCTGTCCGACTACGAGGTGTGCAAGGAGGGCGACCTGCTGACCCCAGAGCAGGCCCGCATCCTGGTGAGCCTGGCCGGCCCCTCCGAGCGGGCTGTGGCTGGAGGGGCCACAGAGACTCGTGATCACACCCACTCCTCCTGACTCTGAGTCCCTTTGTCTCTTGCAGAAGCTTTTCGGATATGAGATGGCTGAGTTCAAAGTGACCATCAAATACATGTGGGATGCACAGTCTGGAAGGTTCCAACAGATGGGAGATGACTTGCCAGACAGCGCACCTGAGTCCGCAGAAGAATCCGAGGAAGACGACGACGACGACTGACGGACGCGGGACTGCGGGTCTCCCGGCAGGTCCAGGCACCGCCCCTCCTGGGCAGCAGCTGTTTACCTGCTATGGGTGAGGACAAGGAAGGGCACTCGGCACAGGCTGTCTTCCGGAAAGAGTATATAAGTCTGCAGGGTGTCTCCCTGGAGACGGCAAAAGGAACTTAAAAAAGGCTTTGGGGCCTGACTTTTGTTTGGATTTGAGGGTTCCTTTTGTTCTCCTCGCGCGTCAGCTTCCAAGCACTGGTTCCTGCCTGGCGCCTGGGGACAGGAGAGCAGTCACCAGGGCTTCTCTTCCCTGGCCCTCAGTGCCCTTGCGTGAATTGGGGATTTGCTGAGAAAACCAGGCATCTGGGGGACCAGGTGACCGGAGGCTTTAGCTAAGTCAAGAGTAAAGCCCCCGCTGACACTGAGAGTGTTAACAATGTCCCCCAGCCTCCTGGGAGCCCTCGCTCCTCTTGGTGGTGATGCTAATGATAGGGTTTTGCCCAGATTGTTCGATCTGTAAATAATCCAGTGAGGGCATTAACAAATGAGAGAAAATCTTCAGGTCGTATGGGTGGCCCTTTTTCTGTCGTGTGTAGAAGGGCCACCTCCAGTCCCTCTCTTGAGAGGTCAGGCTCAATTCACCACAGGAGGCTGAGGAGAGCCTCCTGCTGCCTCTGCCCTTTGGAGGTCAAGCCACACTCCTGCACCCTTCTCACCAAGCCCTTGGGAAGGTCAGGAAACAGGCCGCTGGCGACAGGAGACACAAGTCGCCCAGGTTGGCTGTGGGCCTGGGCTGCACCAGGCCAAGTGCCTGCTTTATTCAGACGGGAAGTCCAGCCCCTACACTTTGTGAAGGCGACTGGGAGTAATGCGAGAATACAGGAAACATTTTTGAACTGAGATGAGGAAAGAACAGGCTAGATAAAGCCGCTTAAGGCCAGGGTGAGAAATGAAACGTGACAGGTATGGTGTATACAGTTCTGCCACCTCAAGTCAGGACTACGCCTAACGGAAGTAGTTGGGACATTCATGGGCGACGAGGTGCCAGCCCTGATCGAAGGCCTGCACCACAGCGGGCTCCAGGGGCCCCTCCTCGGTTGCCGCCAGGTTCTGCTCCAGCTGCTCCAGGCTGGACATGCCCAGGATGACCGCATCCCCACGTGCACCCTGGAAGGGGAGATGATGGCCAGACATCAGCATGCCAGTGCAGTGACTCCAGTCCTGCACACCCCCCTCCTGGCCCGGCCCTGCTGAGATTTGGGCCTGGATGTCTGTTTGTCCCCTACAGTATTACAGAAGGAACTTCACTGTGCCTTCCAGCAGCTCTGAAGCCCTGCCTCCTGTCTCATCAGCGGACAGACCCAAGTTCAGAGCCATTCAGCAGCTGGGCAAACCTGGGTTGGTTACTTGACCTCTCCAGGCTTCAGACTTCCTGTCCTTTGCAGGGTGATTGTAGGAATTCAAATCTTGGGAAGTACTCTGCTTCAGGCCCAGCACTCAACAGGCATTCAATAAAGGAGAGTCAGTCAGCGCCCGAGCCGGAGGAAGGGAACTGGGACAGCAGGGGGAGGCCAGCCCTACCACCTACAGAGCTGGGCTTGATGGAGCAGGCCACCAAGGACAGAAAAAGTGCTAATGGTTAAAAATAGGTTTCAGGTGTTTATGCTCAGTCACCTGTTGCAGTGGGACCCTGATCAAGTGAAGTAGCCTCTGAGCCCGTCTCCTCGTGTAGAAGTGGCCTTCTACCTAATAACGGCCAGCAGTGTTTGTGGTGAGACACTTACAGAACCTAAAAACAACAGGATATGCCCTGGCTGGTGTGCTCAGTGGGTTGAGCGCTGGCCTGTGAACTGAGAGGTCGCTGGTTAGATTCCCAGTCAGGGCACGTGCCTGGGTTATGGGCCAGGTCCCCAGTTGGGGGCGTGCGAGAGGCAGCCTACTGATGTTTCTTTCCCTCTCTAAAAATAAATAAAATCTTAAAAAAAGAAAAACAGGATAACCACCCAAAAGAACTGGGCCATGGAGAAAACTCAGAGGAAGGAAAGGAGTAACTCAGAAGTCACCAAATAATTGTGTAGCCCTGTCTCTTCTCCCGCCCCTGCTACCCCGCCCAAAAAAGGGAAACAGGCAGAGCCTCCCGCGACAGGCTGGCTGGGTTACCTGGAGCTGCGAGTGGTGGTACATCCACCTCAGGGCAGCCGAGGTCATGCTGGGGGCGCTGGCGCCGTAAGCAGCCTGCAGGGCCGCCTCCACCAGGTCAATGGCCGCAAAGTGGTGCTCCTTCCAGAAGCTGGGCAGGTGGGGGCAACACAGAGGTCAGCAGCAGTGGGTGCGTTGCACTAGGGGCCGCAGGCACAGAGCCAAACGGCAGCCGCAGCCACCCCCAACCCCACAGCGCGTGTCCTCTCCAGCAGTGAGCGGGTTCTCTTGCTTTGCTGGGCAGTAGGACAACTCGGTATGCGGCTGCCTCCCCAGACGCCTCCATGACATCTTAATTCCGAGGGACTCAAAGCCTGTCCTCACTTTACCAGTGGAACACAGCAGCTAGTGCGGGGGCAGGCCCCAGGCCTCCTGAGCCTCGACGCAGGGCTCTTTCCTTCCCTCCGGGCAGGTCATAAGCATGTCTCAGGGCACAGCTGTCACCAGGAAGACCTGGCATAAGGTCCAGGGATCCCAAGAAAATAAAACCCCACAGAGGGTTTGGTCCGGGCTGCAAGGGAAGGCCGGCAGCCCCCCAGAAAGCAGCCTAGAACTTCTCCATTCAGGTAACAGGGACCCACCCCTTCACCCTCCTCATGCAGGCACCTCCAGCTCACCGGTTCCTGTAGGTCTCGGCCCAGCTATTTCCAAAGAAGCGGCCCACAGGCTGTTTCCCGTCCTTGTCTTCATACTTGTACTTGCCGGTCAGCAGGCCCCCTGCGGGAAGGCTGCCCTCAGACCCCTCTGACCCGCGCTGCTCCCAGAGGCTGCTCTGGACTCGGGAACAGTGGGGAGACCAGGAGGGATGGAGGACTCGGCCCAGCCTCTTGTCAAACCCCTCCCTGCTTCTCAGGGCCAGGAGTGCCCACCCACTCCTGTGGGGGTGGGGGGAGGCTGTCCCCAGAGCAGCCCATACCAGCCAAAGGGTTGTAGGCGTAGAATCTCAATCCAAAGTGCTTGAGGCAGGGAAGGAGCTCCGTTTCCACCTGGCGGGTGGTGGCGTTGTACATGCCCTGCAGGCAGAGGGCCAGCTGAGAGGGCGCACATGCCAAAGGAAGGAACCCCAGCCGCCTTCTTTTAAACCCTTCGGTGAAAACCTGTCCAGGACTTTAACGATGACTTCCCCGGTCACTAGTGGTGGCAGGGGATGAGGAGACAGGGATGGACCCCAGAAAGGGAAACTGCACTAGAGATACCATTCCACAAATATCTGTGGGCTGGACACAGTTTCCAAACACTTCCTTGCTGGAGTGAATCCAGCAAGGTCTCTGTCCCCAAGAGATGTTAGAAGCGAGTTAAAAACACAGAGACAGATAATCACAGTAAAGGTGGATTCTCTGATGACAGCAGGTGCTCACAAACACTGGGTGAAGGCTAGGTCTGGGGATTAGGGGCCCCGCCGGGGTGTCAGGAAAGGGTCACAGAGGAAAGCCATCTAAGTGCAACCTAGGCACTAATGCTAGGGAGAAGGGGGAGGGATGTTGCAGGCTGCCGTGCCGAGCAAGGAAGGAGGAAGGATGGGACCAAGGTGTGCACGCAGGCAGGAAGGGGACCCAGGGCCAGAGCACAGGCGCGTTGGTGGCCGGGCTGCGGAGCCTGCACGTCGCCCTGAGGGCGCCCCGCAGGCTGAGCAGAGTGGCTGCCGAGGGGAGGGAGCCAGGAGAAGGGGGGGTCAGCAGGGACGGAGAAGGGGGGGTCAGCAGGGACCCTGCCCGCACCTGGTACACAGTGGGAAGGATCCAGCCGTTGTTCTTGCAGAGGGTACAGATCTCGGCCACCTCCCAGGCGGCGTAGTTGGAGAGGCCGAGCTCCACAAACTTGCCCTGCAGGGAGGAGGTGGTGGTCAGGAACCCAGCACAGTCCAGGGGACCAGGAAGGGGGGGGCCACGGTGGAGACCCTGGGAGTGGGGACTGTCCCCAGCTCTGCTCTGGGACAGCCCTGACGCCTCCACCCTCTGGGTAAAACAGGCCCAAGGGCAGAGCAGCCGACCTCCTCCCGGAGCCAGGGCCCCACCCTCACCTCCTGGTGCAGCTGGTGGCACGCGCGCAGCGTTTCTTCCACAGGCGTGCCGTGGTCAGGTGCATGCAGGTAGAAGAGGTCCACCCGGGGGCACTGCAGTCGTTTCAGTGAAGTCTCCAGTTGGGACCGGAGACTGTCAGGCTTCAGTGACTTCCCATCCCAGGGATTGGCCTTGGTGGCAATTTTCACTTTGGAGAGAGCATGTGATGGTTAAGAGACTTACTACAACCACTTGTTAACCGCGTGACCCTGGCTAAATTATTTAAGGTCTCTGAGCCTCAGTTCTATAATGTGTAGAAAGGGGATGAGGATAATGGCACTGTCTTCACTGGGAGATCGTGAGGATAAAGTACATGATGTTATACGTAAGTTCTCAGTGTTCACTGCTGTTACAGCTGTTATCGGTCATTAAACTGCCGGCTGTGCCGAGCCTTGCACTAGAGGCTAATTACACGGAGATGAACTAAACACGCTCGGTCTCTGCCCTCGAGGAGCTCAGAGTCTGGGAGGTGATGCTACAATACTCTACGTGCAGCAGAGAAAAACACCAGTGCTGAAGAAGCCCAGAGAGGAGGGACTGCTGGAGAAGGCTTCCTGCCGGATCACCCCCCGCTGAGTCTCCCAGAATGATTCACAGTCAACGAAGAAGGATAGGAAGCACATGCCAGGGGGGCGGGAACACAGGCAAAATCAAAGCGAAGGCAACAGAGTACGTGAAGGGCCATACGTGGCAATTCTGAGTTATAAGAGCATAAACTCCAGGCCTGGAGCAATGGGACAAGAGAGAAGAGAAAGGGCACAGACCTAACCCCAAAGGGTTTTCTCAGGTACCACCAAACGTTTCAAGCCAGTGCGCGTGCAGTGTAAAGAAAAAAGGGCAAGGGGGCAGGCCTGGAAATATACAGACAGGTAAAGACTCTGATGTGGGAATTCAGGGCAGAGATGCACCTGCCTGAACATGAGCACCGGCAGAGACCAATTTGAGAGACAGGTAGAAGACAAAATGAGTATAAGGCAATTATAGCTTCCCTTGCCCTTCCAGGCGCACAGGAGCGTGCTCACCCACGCGTCCACTGTAGAGACGCAAGCCCCATGAGAACGAGACAGCGTTCTTGCCACGAAAGCGGTGTGGAAATGCTATACAGAATGCTGACCGTCTGGATGGGCGGGTGGATGGCGTCTGCACTTTTCGTACTTGGCAAAGGCAAGTCAGCGGTTCAGAGGGAAGTCATCAGACCACTTCGCATGAGGGAACAAGTCCCACAGCTTCTTGACCAGATATTCCCCTGAACGCTTAGTGTGAACTTCGCCTCACGTCTGAGCTTTGGACTTTGGCCCAGTGAGCACCTGGCTGCAAAGAAGGAATCAGGGAGGAGCTGGAGGAGAAAAACCAATTCGGAAACAAAACTTTCATTATCAACAAGAGGCAGCCAGGCTGAACTAGAAAGTGTGGGCCTGAGACCCGTGTGCCTGACGGGGGTACGCAAACGTTGGGAAATTTTTAGTTTCAGGTGGTAGCTAATATGCTTAGTAGTAATCAGTGTATGTAAAAAGCTGTTGATTCAGGAACTGAATCCTTGACTCCAGGAGACCATAAGCAGTTCCACCTCTGTGCCTCCGGAGGACTGCAAGCGATCACGACGGCGTCTGAGCCATTGTGCCCCAGGGTGGGACGCTGGCCACCCAGGACACAGATGAAAGAAAGCCGCAGCTTTCTATCTGATTAACTTTTTCCCTGAATTCCAAACCCCTTACCTACACTTTTCTTCTCCTTATAAAAAGGGTCAGTTGAAAATGGAATTTAAGATGGTCTGTTACAAACCCGCCATCTTCTCAGATCACCCACCGTCTGAATAAAGCACCCATAAAGATTCAATCCCTGTCTCTGCTTACTGGGTCTGGTAGGCGACAGGAAGCGCGAACGCCGGCTTTTCCAGTTTCATTCCCTTTCTGTTCCTCCAGATCCTCCAAGCTATGACTGTAAGCTGGACCCAGAGGGAGAGCCCCAGGGGCTGGGGAAGAAGAGCCTGGGGCCGGGGTGGCGGGGTGGGAGGGTTGCCTCGGATGAGGAGGCAAAGTGCGGCAGCAGTAAACAAAAGCTAACGTTTGCTGGGTCCCACTCTGTGCCAGGCACCATCCGAGGCATTTCTACGTCTAATGGCATCCGGCTAACATGGGACAGTCCCTCCTCACTCACATATCCCCCATTCAAGCCACACCTGCCCGCTGGCCATCCTTCCACACAACAGGCGCTTCGCATCTCCAAGTCCAGTCTTTCCACAGCTGTGCCCTCCCCCCGCTCTAATGCCCCTTTCTCTCATTCTCTGCCCAGCAAACCACTACAGGTCCTTAAAGGCCCAGCTCCAGTGTTCTCTGAGCCTTCCCTAGTGCCTCTCCCAGTTCTGGTCGTCCTGCCTCCTCCCCTCCTTCCCCCAGAGTGCCTCTCCTTCTGGGTTTCCCAGTAATCACTGGCTTCAGTCTTCCCCACTACATTCTGAGCTCCCTGGGGGTAGGTTAAGAGTCACCTTCCCTCCTATGATCCCTTCACAAAGCCTGGCTTGAGGCTACCTTACCCCCTCTCTGACACCTCCATCTCTGCTCCCCTAGCCCGGGCTGGCCTACTGCATAGCTATAGCTCTCCCTGAGAGCGCCAAGGGGGCTGCCAACGGAACAGAGCAAAGTCTGTTCAGTTGGCAGTCCTGATGAAAGAAAGGGATGAGTAAAGGGTGCTGAGGGAGCACATGGGCCGTGAGGGCAATGAGGAGAGGGGCACAGGCAGAGCGCCTGGTTATGGGCACCTGGCAGGACTGGAGGCAGGGACGGCACAGCTCTGGGGACGAGTGCCATAGAGAAAAACGCCAAGTAAGCAACAGGGGTAGAAAGCTAAGGGCTAGACCAAGTTCGGGGTAAGACTTGGGAGTTCTCGAGTTGCAACCCCTAGGAAGAAGAGAAGGTGAAGGTGACCAGGCCAGCATTGTTCGACTGTCTGGGCAACATGTGCACCGGGCCTGAGGAGCTGGGGATTCGATTCCCTGAGCTGCAGGGCGGCTAGGGGAGGGGACGAAGCTGTCGGTCCCCACCGCGGTGGGTGCATTATGGCTGGGGTCGGGTCAGCTTCCGGCACGGTGCAGGCGGAAGACAGGGGGCCGGGGTGCAGACGCTAGGCGTTACCTCTGCAGTCGACGCCACCCAGCCCGAGCCCCAGGTCGCCCAGGATGCTCTCGGACTGGCCGTCGCTGTACATGAAGGCCGTGTCCAGCTCGGTGTGGCCGCGCTCCAGAAAGGCACGCACAGCCGCGGCGCTGGCCGGCGAGTCCATCCGGCGTCCCATCTCCATGGTGCCCAGCACGGTGGCGGGCCGGGCCGGGGCGCCCGAGGAGGACCGCGGCGGCCGGGACATGGTGGTGGCGCTGGCGGCGCGAGCCTGCGGCGGTCCGGGACTACGCGCACAGCGGTCCGCAGCGCGGGCCACAGCGCGAGACGCCGCGCGGAGCATGAGGTCCGCGCCTGCGCGCTGGGGCGCCTGGGACCCCGCCCACCGCCGCGGGGAGGAGGTGGCTGGGAGCGCGGACAGCGAGCGTGGCGTCCCTTCACGCACGCTTCGCTCGCCGGTGTCGCCCGAGCGACCGTATGACGAGTTCGCGGCGCGAGAGGCGGAGCCATGAGATTCGGGGGCGGAGCGGCGCCTCGGGTCAGCTGACCCAGGCAGTGGAGACAGAACCCAGAAAGCCCGCGGGGCGGTGGAGTTGGAGGCGGTGAGCCGGTTGGACGCTTGGGGCAAGTACAAGGCTGCGGGTCGGGGCTCTGGGGCTCCCCTGCCACGTCCTTACAGCATCCTCTCCAGCCCCTGGACCACCTTCCTGGGCACCTGTTCTCTCTTTGGGAGTGCGAGATCCTAGGTGAGGACCTGAACCGGGATTGGGTGGCCCTCAGAGGGCTCGTGTCCCCCTCTTCAGGGGCGACCAGCGTGGCCTCTAGGACGGGCCTGGCCAGGGTTTGGGGTCTAGGTCCCGGATTTTCACGGCTTTGTCTTCCCCGGGGCAGGCGAGGGGGCGGGGGCCTCGCGGCGATTGAGCGCTGACCCCAGCGGCTGCCCTGTCATTATCCCCGCGGAAGAGGCAGCCGGCGCTGGGCTGAGTCACGAGTTGGCCCAGAACCTGGAGTCCTGGAGCGGGTGGTACCCACAAGCCCGGACGCGCCTCCCCTCCACGTATTTTCCAGGTCTGCGAGGAGCCCAGATTGCATGCTCCCCACGCCATACCTGGGCTAGGTTTGGGAGTGTGAGGATTGGCGCCGGTCTTGTCCATTCAACACTCAACTGACAGCTGCTGTGGGCCAGGGACCCTGGAAGGGGGTTTGGGGGAGCGCTACGGCCGAAACAGTATAATGGTCATCCGTGGCTATTACTACTGAGTGTTGAACCTGCGCCAGGCACCGTTCTAATGCCTTGGCCTAGATTATCTCATTTATCTCCGCGGTCAGCCAAGGAGGTGGAGACTTGTATTTTCCCCCATTGTACACATTGGACCCCCAAGGCTCCGTCACTAGCCTAAGAGCTCTGTGCTTGCAGGCCTGAGGCAGGTCCATTCTAGAGGGCTTTCTCCTCAGCCTGAAGCCATCCGAGCTCATAACTGGATCTTGTCTTTCTCCCTTCCCCCATTCCCCTCTGTCAACATTTTTACTGTGCAGCTGGTGCGTCTAGAAGCTCAGTTTACAATTAGGTTGAAGGGGAGGAGTGGGCTTAACGAGCAATGATGGCTGAGGAGTGTGACAAGCATTCTTCAGGTTTGTGTACAAGAGGGGAGGGAGAAGGGGTGACAGGTGGTGTCCAGCCAGCCCTTGTGAAGCCTCTTTGAGAAGGCAATTTAGAACTTGATCTTAGTGTTTCTACCAGGCCCTCCCCAGGGAGAAGGACACTCCTAGGCTAGGGGATGAGAGAGCAAGTGCAGAAAGAAGCCCAGAGGCCTGAAAATGACTGTTGGAGACCTGGGCAAGGGACAGGAGATGAAGTAGGGCGGGGGACAGTTATGGAAGTACCATGGGGCTTTGCCTCAAGGAATGAGGACTTGATCTGATAGATGAAGGTCACTTGGCCAGCTTCAGTGGGAAGCACTTCCTTGATTCAGTTTATCATCTGGGAGAGGAGTGCGGGTGTGGCCGGAGATGCCTTTTCCAGCTTCTCCAGGGCAGCCTTTCTCACAGTGTGGCCACGTGCATCAGAATCAGCTGGGGGAGCCTCGTAAACCCACGGTCCCCGATCCGCGACCCCCAGCCCAGACATGCTGACCCTGAATTTTGAACATGTGCCCTCCTTGATTCTAAGGCGCCCCAGCTGTGGTTCTTGTCAGACCTACAAATGTAATCAAGCTTTGTTACAACTCGGGATGTCCACTCACTCCGTGCTGTTTGACCAGGTGGGCCCATTTCCAGAAGCCAGGCCTGGGGCCCAGGCTGGCTCCCATCTTGACTCCAACCCTGTGGGTGACAGGTCCTATGGACAGCGACCCTCAGAGGAAGACACTTTCTATTCAGGGCCCAGGCGTGTCTCAGAGCATCCTGAGCCCTGAGCTGCACGTCAGCCTTGTGCATGGGCAGGGGACCACCCACCCAGTGCCCTGGGCCCTGTGAGCCAAGGTACATTCCTCAAGACGCTGCCCCCCTCACTGGACACATGTCCACCTCATTTCTTCCCAACCTGGTGAAAAGAGGGAGTGAGGGAGTGGCCTCGGGGTTGCTGAGTTACTGGACTCTTATCTACGAAACAGCCGCTGCCATGCACTGTCAGGCACTGGGCTTAGAGCCTTAATTGCATTTCATCTGCACAACAGCCCGAGGAGTGAGGGTCATTGTCCTCATTTTATAAACAGGCTCAGGCGGGTTACTCACTTGTCCAAAGCCACGCAACCTTATCTGTTAAATGGGCATGGCATTTCCTACCTCCCAGGAAAGTGACAAGGACGACTGCACATTTGGGGTCTGTAAGAGGAAGGTGGGGGAGGCAGTCCAATTCGGGGGTGGCTGGGGAACAAAAGGCATCTTGGTGTTGCAAAGATATAGTTACCTGAACTGTATGTTAATCTGGGGTGGCCTTGCAGGTGCTGGTGTCAGGACAGCAGGTGTTTAAACAGCTGCAACATCAGCTGTGCTAAAGGTCATCAAGGTGTCTCACCAGGAGACAGGAAGATTTCAGTCCTGCCTGCTGGGCCCTGGAGATGCTGCAGCGAACCAGGCAGACAGCAACCTGTGGCCCTCTTGCCCCCAGCTCGGGGCCTCTGCCCACTGCGAGACACATTAGGGCTGAGAGCCTAGAGCTTTCTGAGAAGAGAAGCTGACTCGCTTCCTTTCCCTTCCTGACAGTGTCATGCACTGTGGCCTCAGCGGTTCCAGGGTTCCCGTCAGGATGACTTTGTCCATTAGGGCTGCTCTAATGAACACCATAGATTGGGTGGCTTATTACCACAGATGTATCTGGGCTGGCAGATTCCAAGTCTAATGAGGGTCCACTTTCTATTCACAGATGATTGTCTTCTCACTGTGTCCTTGTGGCAAAGAAAGAAAAGGAGAGGGAGAGGGTGAGGGAAGGAAGGCCAAAGCTCCCTCGGGTCTCTCATAAGGGTACTAATCCCATTCATAAGGGCTCCACCCTCTTGACCTGAGCACTTCGCAAAGGCCCCACCTCTTTAACACCATCACACTGGGTGCGAGGTTTCAACATAAGAATTTTGGGAAGACAGAAATGTTCAGCCCGCAGCTCCGGGCAGCACTTTAGCAGCGTCCTGGGCCTCCTGACAGGACTAGGAACCGAAGGGAGGAGGAGGAGCCTTGCATGGGGGAGGAAAACCCCTCTGAGCAGCGAGAAAAGGGGAAGCGTGCGGGCTGGCTGCGCAAGAAGCAGCGCAGCCATGTCAGGCCACAGGAGGGGTCTGCTGCGCCCGGGGACAGAAGGCCTGAGGCAGCTGGGCATGGCGGCTTTGAGCAGGGGTTTGGGTCCTGGTCCTGGCTCTGACTCATGGCTCTGTCACTCCTCGCTGGGTGGCCCTGGCAAGTCACTCTCCTGGTTCCTCTACTTTATAGAGTTGATACGAGGACAGAATGCGTAAGTGCTTGCAAGGCCCTTAATGCGTAAGTGCTTGCAAGGCCCTTAGCACAGAGCTGGCCGAGAGCTCAGTAATAGGGCTGTGATGATTCTCGTCTGGCAGAGATGGTGTCACCTGGCTCCGCTTTCTCTCTGTTCTCCAGGGTTGTCACAGGAGCAGTGACTGCTCTAGTCACTCCGCAGGGTGCCAGGGTACCAGGAGGGGCTTCCCCCGCCTTCCCCCACAGCCAGCCGGACAGCCGGACAGCCGGACAGCCGGACAGCCATCTTCTGGCTTTGGCAGTGGAGAGAATGGGGAGCTGCTCTGAGCTCCTCGCCAGCAGGCTCCCCACGCAGGCGCGTTCCTGGGAGAATGTGGTTTGAATCCCAGCCACCTGCTCCACCTCAGGATTCCCCTGGTCCTTGTTTTCCGCCTGCCTCATCTAACCTGTTGATGGAAGAAATGTCCAAACCTGCAGAGAACTTTTGTAAGAGTTTGAGTCAAACTGATAACACATGCCAGAGGTCAAGATCTCAAACGCTCCAGGGAATAACTTCTTTTATGCATTTGAAATTAAGGAGAGAACATAAGGAAGATTACAGGGGGTGGGAGAACGCAAAATGGGGATCAGATTACAAGCTTATGTGGGTTTGTTTGGTTTTTTTTTAAAGATTTTACTTACTTATTTTCAGAGAGAGGTGAAGGGAGGGAGAAAGAGAGGGAGAGAAACATCAATGTGTGGTTGCCTCTCTTGCTGCCCCAGCCAGGGACCTGGCCTACAACCCAGGCATGTGCGCTGACTGGGAATCGAACCGGTGAACTTTCAGTTCACAGGCCAGAGCTCAATCCAGTGAGCCACACCAGCCAGTGCCTTATATGCTTTCTTAAGGGTGTTTATATCTGGAGGGTATTACTTCCAGCATTTCAGTGGCGTTTTAACCCAGATGCACAAGCACAATGGACAGGGCTGACTTAGAAACCTTTCCCTAAAGAAGTTACACACCTGGGGCATGACTACCCACCATGGCCTGCCCAGTTAATAATTTATGATCAGATCACCCTGTGAGGTTGCTTTCTGTTTTTACCCTTTTTCCTTTCTTTTTCCTTGTAAGGTTTTACTTATTTATTTTCAGAGAGAGGGCAAGGGAGGGAGAGAAACATCAGTGTGTGAGAAAAATATCAGTTGGTTGCCTCTCGTGCGCCCCCAGCTGGGGATCTGGCCCACAACCAGGCATGGGCCCTGACTGGGAATCAAACCAGTGACCTTTGGGTTCACAGACACTCAATCCACTGAGCCGCACCAGCCAGGGCAGAACCCCTTTTTTTATCCACAGACCAATGTCAAGTGACAAGCCTACTACATGGGCCTGGTCTCAGCAGACCCTCACGGCGTAATTTACAATAACAAAAGACTGGAAACACTCTGAACATTGGAGTTATAACAAAAGTGACGTGTCTGAGGGCACAGTTCCCACAGGGTATTTATGAACTCATCTGCCCCTCACGGCTGTGTGAGGGAGGCCCTGTTATCGCCCAGTTTACAGAGGAGCACACTGAGGCACAGAGTCGCGGCATTAATGACAGATGGGCCGTGAAGGCGCTTGTCCGACTGCAGATCCGCGCCCCCTGCACATGTGGCTGGCACAGGTTTGCTTTGATCTCTGTGCTTGAGGCTGCTTGTGTCCTTTGGTCCGGGGGCTCACGCAGTGCCAGGCCGGGGCCGGGCTTCGGTTAGGGGCACCGTGACGGGGACCCAGACCTCTCGAGGCTGAAGCCCCTCTCTCTCTCCACAGAGGCCCCGCCTCCCGCCCTCTGCAGCCATGGTCTGGAAGGAACTGGGCTCCGGCAACTTCTCCAGCTGCCCCAATGGCTCCAGCCAGTGGATATGGGACGTGTTTGGTGAATGTGCCCAGGATGGTTGGGATGAGGCCAGCGTGGGCCTGGGCTTGATCTCCATTCTCTGCTTTGCAGCATCCACCTTCCCGTGAGTAGTGCCAGGGTGGCGGGACCAGGGAAGGTTTGTGGGGGCTGGGGCAGTGGCCCCCGGGACTGCAGGAGAAGGGGCTGCCATCTGGCCATGGGTCTCACCAAACTCAGTGCCGAGCGTGCTCCCTCCCCGACCCCTACTCACAGACTTCCCACCTGCCCAGGAGGGCCCTGCACTGAACCGCCCCCTGGGCCTGACCTTGTGCTGGGCGGTGCTGCCCCACACAAAATAATGGTAACACTTACTACTGTTTTTTGGTTATCCCACTCTGTACATGGCTCAGTTCTAAGCACTTAACCTGTTTTTAGCTTATTTAATCCTCGTAGCAACCCAGTGAAATAGATACAGTTACCGTCCCTATTTTACAAGGAAACAAACCCAGAGCAGTTAAGTAAATCGCTCTAGGTTGCACAGCTAGTGAGAGAGGAGACCGAGGGGCGGGAGGGCTGGGATGCATCAAACTGGGCCTCTGTCCTGTGACAGTCTGGCAGTGGCCAAGCAGTGATTACGAAATAGCATGGCCACCGCTGTGATCAGGGAGCAGAATACGCTGCATAAAAGCACGTGGTCGGAAGCCCGGGCTCTGGACGTGGACAGGGCGAATTCCGCACTTGGCTGTGACCTGGGTAAGGCACCTCCCCGCGCTGCATCTCAGTTTCTTCATCTGTAGAATAGCGATATTGCCCCCTAGCTCGCAGGGTTACCCTGAGGATGGCAGGAGGGAGTATATGTAAAGCCCTCACACGCGAATGTCCAACCCCATAACTGGACAGAGTGCATGAGGGTCAGGGACGCTGTGGTGTAAGGGAATTCTCCACCGTTAGGGCACCTGCTCTTCATCCTGACGGACAAAGATGAGGCTTTCATTAGGGGCTTGACCTTTTTTAAAAACAGCTTTATTGAAAGACAATTCACACCCCCTACAATTAGCACATTTAACTGCATAATTCACAGAGCTGTGCAACCATCACCACAGTTAGTTTTGGAACATTTTCATCGCTGTAAAAAGAAACCCAGAAAGCAACGAGTCGTTCCTCCTTTCCCCTAACCCTCCCAGCCCCATCTCCTCTGTCTCTAGGTGGGCCTGTTCTGGGCAGCTCAAGTAGGTGGAGTCATGCGGTGTGGGTGGGGCCTTTTGTGGCTGGCTTCCTTCACTTACCACAACATCTTAAAGGTTCTTCCATGGTAGAGCCTGTATCAGTACTTCCTTCCCTTTTTATGTCCAAATAAGATTGTACGGTGTGTGTACCAGTGTGTATTCATTCGTCCATCCGTGGACATTCGGGTCATTTCTACTTTGTGACTATTACGGGTTAAAGGTGCCAGGGACATTCACGGACAGGTTTGTCGGGACGTATGTTTTTCCTTCTCTTGGGTACGAACCTAAGGAGTGGAATTGCTGGGTCACATGGTAATTCCAGGGTCAATCTCTTGAGGAACTGCCATTGCCAGTGAAAGTGAATTCTTTTGCGGCCTCAGGGTCTGCAGACAGAAAACACAACTAGGCCACTCCCCGAGGGCTGCGAAGGAACTGGGAAGCTGAGGGTTCTCAGAGTAGAGAGTACTTCTTGAGAAGTCGAAAGTCCTGTGTTCTTAGCCTCTGGGTTGGTCTGAGACCATAATACTGTAGATGACCAGCAGTCTGGCTGCGTGGCCATTCTTTCCTCAGTGCCTCAGGGGCCTCCCAGAGGACTGTCTGCAGGTCTGGCATATATTCAGGCGTTGACACAGGACCGGAAAGCTGAAAAGTGTTAAGTTCCCAGGTTCCTACCTCAACCCACTTGATGCTAGTCATTTAGCAGCTTAACTATAGTGACTCCATCTTATCCCCACTCCACTTGGCAGTGTTTTCGCTGAATTGCCTCATTTCAGGTGCCGTACGGGTATGTAATTAATTAATTACATACTAGCAATTAAACAGATCCTGCCCCAGCCTTTGCTGGCCTTCCGTTCCGGCACCCTTTACACAGACGACCTGGGAGTCACAGGGAAGACGGACTGGAGGGAGAAAGGCCGTCCAACAAGCAGTGATGTCAGGGCCATTGCAGGGGCCCGAAGGGGGCAGACCGGACAGGTCTGGGTGACTGACGGTGGCTGCGGGAGCAAGAGTCATTGTCGTGGGGAGGGAGCTTCCTGGAGCCATCCGAGGAGGTGGCCGAGGCTTCCCCGTCCTGCCGTGGCATCACGCTAGCCCTGCCTGGGTCTGGCTGACTGACCAGTGAGGGGGGCACAGGCCCGGGAGACAGCCCTGAGTGATGGCAGGAAGGGTAGCCACCTTCCCGCTCCTCCTTAGGACTCAGCCTTTCCTGAGTGTGACAAAATTATTTTACCTGCAATTTATGGAGATACGGCAAGTCATACTATCCTGAAGGAGCTTTATAGGACGCAGGATAGACCTTAATTAGGGCCTTCTCAGTGCCAGACCTGTGCTAGGCACTGTCCCTGCCCCCGGGAAGCTAGAGTCCTGGAGGGCCCAGGGTGTCAAGTGTTACAGAGGAGGACAGAGAAGACGCCTGTGAGCTTAGGTCAAGGAGGGCCCCTGAGGAGGAACTGGTGTCTTCAGAGCAGTGACAGGCGATGAGGGGGACTGAGCGGGCCACTACAAACCAAGAGCTCAGAGGAAGAGAAGGCAGTCCCAGCGGAGTGAGACCAGAGCCTGGGTCTGGGTGTGACTCCTGGCTCCCAGTCTCCCCTGACTGGCTCGGCCCCCACTGAGGAGCAGCCTCGAAACAGACCTGACCACACGGCGAGCTGTGAGGACTGAACGAGTTCACACACTCGAAGGGCTCCGAACTGTGCCTGAGGCCCCACGGCCACCATCAGCATTGGGCCCGTGCTGAGACCTGGCCAAAGGTCCAACGAGAGGGCCCCGGTACCAAGGACCTTTGGGAAAACACCCGAGGTAGGAGTGCCACCAGCTTCCGTACCGCAGCGGTCCAGAGCCACAGCCCTGCCCTCTCATCGCCCTCTGCAGAGCCGGCTGTGGCTTGGCCCTTTATCTTGTCATCTCCCACTCTCGAAGTTAGGGCTTCAAGTGCCCGGGCCTTGGCTTGCTGCCACCAGCACCGTGCTCTTTTCAAACTCCCTGTCCCCTTCGTCGAAGGAAGAATCGGGGGTCCCTAGGAAGTGGTTCTCAGGGCCTGACCCTAAACTTCAGGACCCTGTAAATACGCCAGCTCCCCACTGGGCGCCCCCAGGGTGCCGTGGAGGAGAACGTAATGCTTTGGACCTCTCTGGGAAGATGCACGTCCCATCGCGTTCCTGAGCTGGAGGGGATTCTCCCTGGTAAGAACCCCCAGAGGGCAAAGAAAGGCTCACAAGGACCCTGCCTGCAGGGCGCCCGCCGACCTGTGCGTCCGCTGCCCCTGCCCGCTGTCCTGTTGTCGCTGTCTCCCTGGGGGGCCGTGCCCCTGTGGGCCCCTGAGCGTGTGTCTCCCTCTTGGCCGCAGGCAGTACATCCAGGCCTGCAGGACGGGCAACATGGACCAGGCCCTGTCCGTGTGGTTTCTCCTGGGCTGGATCGGCGGGGACTCCTGCAACCTCATCGGCTCTTTCCTTGCTGACCAGCTGCCCCTGCAGGTGGGCCGGTCCTGGGCAGGGTGGGCTACCTCACACAGCCATGGCAGAAGCTTTGGGCCACCAGCCAGAGAGGCCCGGGCTCCAGAATCCTGACCTGTCATTCCATCCTGCGAGGGCCCCACGCCGTAGAGAGCCCTGTGCCCTGCCATGCAGTTTGAGAATGGGCTGGTCTCTGCCCCTCTCTGGGCCTCAGTTTCCCCATCTGCAAAATGACCACATCAGACCAGAGCATCGCTGGAGTCTTTCACCCCTAAGGCGCTCTGATCCTGATGGAGCTTGGGGGTTGGGCAGGGGGGGCTAGAGGAGGACAGTTGTCCCTTGAGAGGCCTGGATGTCATCATTCTCCTGTGGGTGGGTGAAGCTGGGATTCAAAATTAGGAATCCGCTCTCTTTCCAAGGGGACTGCGAAGGCTTCACTGCTTCTGTGTCAGGCCAGAGCAGATCCCACACTTAACCTCTGCTGCCCCGTTGTCCTGACAAGTAGAGCTAGGCACCATTTCCTCCACCTGCCCGGGCCGGACACACTGCCTACCTGACCTCTAGTTCTGCTGGGTAGGAACTGTGCCCCACCCCTTTCCAGGTGAGCAGACAGAAGCTCAGAGAGGTGAGGTGACTTGCTCAGGGTCCTCGTGCTGGGATGCGCGAGCGCTGCCCCTTTCAGGGTGCAGTCCCCAGGGCCTGGGACTGAGCCAGCGCCCCTGCTTCTCTTGCAGACCTACACAGCTATGTATTATGTCTTAGCAGACCTGGTGATGCTGTCCCTGTACTTTTACTACAAGTTTAAGAACCGCCCCTCTCTGTGTAAGTATGGTGTCCCCTCCATGTCAGGTACACTAGGGGCAGCTGGGAGCAGGTGTCCCAAGGCTGGGTGATAAACCTTGGGAAGGCGTCCTCAGGCCTCATCTGAAAAGCCTGAGCCCTGACTGGCCAAGACGGAGGCCCGAGGGCAGCGAGCACATCTGGGCAGGACCGCAGGGGTTCCCTGCACTTGAAGTTCTTATTCAGCAAACATGGCTTCCGCTTTCTGCTCTGCGCCTGGCCCTGGGCCTGGAGCTGGGGAAGCGAGCAGGAGGCCTGCAGGCCATCACTGCCCTTGAGGATTCAGAAGAGGCCCTGGCCGAGGTCAGAGCGAGGTCAGGCTGGCTGAGACATGGCCTGGGGCACGGCTTTTCATAGCCCCGCTCAGGGCCCCCTGCGCTCATCCTATCACTTTACCACCCCAGGAGAAGGATGCCACTCCTACTCCCATCCTACAAAGGAGGAATGAAGCTCAGAGAGGTTAGGTCACTTGCCCAAGGCCACAGAGCCACCAAAGGGCAATGCCGGTGATTCCAGTCAATCCCGGTCTGTCTGCTGCCACTCAGACACCTAACTTGGGCTTCCCTTCCGCCTTGTGTCCAGTGTCCGCCCCCATCAATTCCCTGCTCTTGTTCACCCTGGGACTGGTGTGTACCGCCCCGTTGCTGAGCAGCGCTGGCCCTGCGGCTGCCCCGCGGGAGGCCTTCAGGGGGCGGAGGCTCCTGTCTGTGGAGCCGGGCAATAAGGTGAGGTGTGGGTACGTAATGGGGCGGCGAGGGGCTGGCATCAAGGGCCCTCCCCCGCATGGCCACCTGGGCGGGGGGATTGCCCTCTAGGAGGGAGTTTGGAGACGTCACCCTGCGCCTCGGCCTCCACAGCACTGAGCGCCCACTCCCTTCTGCCTTCTCAGCCTTTCACTCGGCAGGAAATCATTGGCTTTGTCATCGGCTCCGTCTCCAGCGTGCTGTACCTGTTCTCCCGGCTGCCTCAGATCCGCACCAACGTGAGCCGTGAGCAGGGGTGGGGCCGAGTGCGGCAGAAGCACTGGCCTGGCGGGCCGGGCCTCTGGGTTAAGGAGTAGCGCGGTGCACAGGCCTGGGTCCACGCTCGCTGTTGGCCTGGGCAACAATCTAAATTGTCCAAGCCTCAGTTGGTGCCTCTGGAAAATGGGCACGAGGCTGCCTGCCATGCAGGGATCCATGCGACCTGTGTGAGGTCAGGCGAGAGCGAGGGGCTGAGCGCAGAGGCCTGAAAGGAGAGGCGAAGGTGGGGAATCAGGGGTGGGGAGGGGGTGCTCGGGAGCAGGGCATCATGGGGCCACCAGGCAAAGCGCAGACACGGTCTCCTGTGGACCTGGGAGAGGTGGCTGGAGTGGCATGGGTTGGTTCCTGCACCAGTCCCATGTCGGACACTGGGCACACGGGGAGAAGCCAGCTTAGGACTGTAAGCACAGTGTGACCGTGTGACAGGGCAGATGGATATGAGGACAGTCACAATCCAGAGTGACCGGGGCCCTGTTCGAGGTCTCTGACCCCACCCCCCTCACCTCCAGTTCCTGCGGAAGTCGACCCAGGGGATCTCCTACTCGCTGTTCGCCTTGGTCATGCTGGGGAACACGCTGTATGGGCTGAGCGTGCTGCTCAAAAACCCCGAGGCGGGCCAGAGCGAGGGCAGCTACCTGCTGCACCACCTGCCCTGGCTCGTGGGCAGCCTGGGTGTGCTGCTGCTCGACACTGTCGTATCCTTCGGCGCATGCAGGGCAGGCGGGCGGGGTGGCCATGGTAGCCTCTGCCTGCTCATGGCTTCCACACCCATCCAGCCAGCCAACCACTGTCCATCCACCATCCAGCCACCATCCATCTATCCATCCGTCATCCATTCACCATCCATCCCCCCACCATTCATCCATTCGCCATCCAGCCACCATCCATTCACCATCCATCTATCCATCCATCCATCTGTCCATCCATCTATCCATCCAACCATCCATCCACCCACCATCTATCTATCCGTCCATCCATTCACCCACCATCCTTCCACCATCCTTCCATTCGCCATCCAGCCACCATCTATCCATCCATCCAGCCACCATCCAGCCACCAGCCACCCATTTGCCATCCAGCCACCATCCATCCCTCCCTCCATCCATCCAGAGTCAAACCTGTCTGCCGTGCATCCCATGGGCACTGGATCCAGTAGTCAGCAAGAGTAGGGTGGCCTTGCCTCAGGAAGCATGCAGCTCGGTGGGGAGGCAGACAAGATGCATGTAATTATAAATAATTACTTTATGACAGTGACACCAAGTGCCACAGAGAACAACTGCAAGAGTATGTGACCGGGGGGGCTGTCCTGGTTTAAAGGCTCAGCAGAGGCCTCCGCGGTGCCATTCAAACTGTGCCCTGAAGGAGAAGTTAGTCAGGCAAAGGCAGGAGAGGGGTGTTCCCAGCTCAGCTGGTGCAAAGGCCCTGAGGAACAAGGGGAAAATCAGGCCATGCAGGCCAGAAGAATGAGAGCTGGGACGTAGGGGTGCATGAGTTAGAGTCGGAAAAACCTGGGTTCGAATTCTGGCTCCGCCCTCTCATAGCTGTGTGACATGGGGCAAACCGTTAACCTCTCTGTGCTTCCGTATCTCCACCTGCATGGCGGGGTTAACAGTCACTCTCACAGAGACAGCGGGGCGATGACGTAAGATGAGGTGCCCAGAAGCGCTGCGCACGAACCAGCACAGTGAGTGCTCAGTAAATGTTTGCTAAATGACAAATCGGGGCCTTGTTTGGATCTCATCTGAGAGAAAGTCAACATGGCCTTTGTTTAAACATCTGCTGAGTCCCTGCTGGGTGCAATGAGAGAAACGTTTAAGTTCACCTGAAACGAATATAAAATACTATTGAATGTCCAGAAAAGTTCAAGCTCTAGTGCCTTGAAATGGCCCGGCCACTCAGTGAGCTTCCGAGGATGGTGTAGGGTGGGAGGAGGACGAGACCATAGGGCTGGAGTGGGAGGGGGCACTGCCCCAGGGAGGGAGACCCCAGCACCGACTTGGAAGAGGAGGTTGGGCCAGGGGACGAGGAGCAGGAGGGCATTCGGAGTGGAAGCTGGCACTTCCCACCTGCCGCAGTGGGGCTCAGAGGGAGGGAGCTGTGAATGGGGCCGCAGGGCCCCCAGGGGCAGGTGCATCCCGGTCCCTCCTCGGTTAGGCCTTGACGTTGGCTCCCCCCAGATCTCCATCCAGTTCCTGGTGTACAGGAACACCACCGCCTCGGAGCGTCAGCCCCTCCTCCCAGGCTGACCTGGACCCAGGCCACGCCCAGGTGACCGGAGTCTCCAGATGCCACATCCGGAGGAGAGAAGTGTGGGCAGCACCGTGCTGCGGACCCTGGGCTAGGCTGTGGAGGAAGCCGGGCTGGGGCGCCCAGTGCTCCTGACGCAGCTGCCTGCCCCCATGCTTCCAAAACCTCCAGGGCTGACTCTTCCAGGAGCAAGACCACCCCTAGGGCCAGCCTCTGTCTGGCCGCCTCCTTGAGACTCACCCCCCGCCCACTGCCCGGCAGGGTCTGAGGCAGCTGTCCCTGGGAGCCTTGAGCGCGGGGCTGCAGCTGGGACCTCCCCTCTGAGAAAACCTCGGCTCACCTACCTCATCCCGCTGCTCGCCCCCTGGGGCAGGACACTGCTGCCATCCGAATACCCAGGACCGTCCTGCGGACTGCAGCCAGCCTAGTAAATGGTCCTTCCCAGCAAGGCCTCTTCTGTCACTCCTTCCCAGGGTGCAGGGGTCTGGGCGGCTCTGGGAACAGCGGTGGATGGGGATCCGGGCCCCAGCTTCCAGGACCCAGGGCACGGCCAAAAGGATCAGGCTGTGGGAGAGCCCAGCGGGAGGGGACCAAGGCTGCCATCTGGCCTCCTGGTGGCCTCATTTCTTCAGTCTGCTTCTCTGTGACAGGCTCCACGCCTGGTGGCGGGGACACAGCAGTGACAATGACACTTCAGCAGGGTCCCTGCATCTCAGTGCTCAGGAGGAAGCAGAGTGATTAAGGCTCAGATCTTGGCTCTGCATCTTAGCTGTTCTGCACCTCAGTTACTTTATCTGTGAAACGGGGTGACAATATTACACTTTATATGTCCTTGAGAGGTAATGTGATTGGGGAGTTAGCCCCAAAGTCTGGCACAGAGTAAGAGCTCAAGGTTAGCTTTGATAGTTTTTAATTGGAGGAGAGGGACAACCAGATCTCCCTGGAGATCAGGGAGACCTTCCTGGAGGAGGCGGCATGACAGAAGGTTGAGCAGGAGAAATCAGGGTCGGGGGGAGGTGGGAGTGTTGCTGGCCCTAGAAAGGGAAGGTGCATGCGTAGGCGGGAAGGGAGGAGAGGGAGGCAGGGCTCGGGCCCGGGCCCAACCTCAGTTTGTCTCCCAGACTCTGTTCTGGTTCCAGTTCCCTGTTGGCAGTGACCCCGTGGGTGCCTGAGGTCAGAGGGGCCAGCGCCCCTGCGCGCTGGCCGCCTCTCGCCCCTACAGCCCACTTCGGGTTCCTGAGTGGTGGGAGCCAGCGGGGTGGACGGGGGCGAAAGCTGTCCCTTAGCCTTTCTTGGGGGATCTTCCTCTTCCAGCCCCAGAGAAAGCAAGGAGCTGGCGACGGTGGCGGAGAGGTGACACAGCCTCCCTGGTGCGGGGGCCAGCGGTGGGGGGAGGGGTGCACGGCTTTTGGGGGGCTACAGATGTTTGCGGAGCACAGTCCTCCACATGCGGCCCTCGCTGTGCTGCAAGTCTGAGGAGCCACCTCTGGTCCCTGCCCTTAAGAAGGGCAGGACTCGCCAGGGCCTGGTGAGGAGCGGTGTGACCGGAAGGTAAAAAGAGGAGACAACCAGGGAAGGCTTCACAGCGGAGTGGCCCTGGAGCTGATCTTGAAGGCAGAGGGAAGGGAACGCGCACAGGCCTGGAGTGGGAGTCTGGGCTGCTCTCAGGTGGGGCGGTGGGGGCAGGGCCAGCGCAGTGGCTCACAGCAGGTGGCTGGGGTGGCTGGGGGAAAGAGGGGGGAGTTGGGATGGGGAAACCAGGGACGGGGCACCTCTGAGGTTCAGGCAGGCAGTGAGGGCAAGGAGGGCCAATGTCCCCCAGCCCTGTCCTGGGCTGTGCCTGAGAAGCCCTGTGTGCAAGCTAGCATGCAACTGGCATGGACGTTTATTGAGCACTTGCTGTGTGCCCAACGGCTGTGGCCTCTCGTTCGTTCCTGGAAAGCCCCTGAGGTCGGTGCAAATGGCTGATGGCCATTTAACAGATGAAAAACAAGCTATGAGCAACTAAGCAACTTGCCCAAGGCCACCCAGCTAGACCTGGCAGCTGTTTGAACCACATTAGATCCTCAGCTACAGGGGTCATCCCACAACTGATGGGGGTCGGGGGCCTTCAGGGCATCCTCCCACCCTGGCTAAGGACCCAAGGGGCCGTCTCAGCCTCACCATGGGGCGGTGGGGGGGGGACAGCCCAACCCCGCTGGACTCAGACTCCCTTCACACCCTGGACAGTGACTTCCCCAGGCCTCTGGTCTGTTCCAGTGGAAGGTGCCCCAGGCCCCAGGTGGCTCTGGCCCAGGCCTGGTTCACATGCCCTTTGTTAGCCAGCTGTCTGGCTCCACCGACGGCTGTGACCTGACTCGATGCCTAGTACCTGGGGCCAGGTGGTGCCTTCCCGGCCTGAAGACCTGGGGCTCAGTGTGGCAGCACAAACCCCTGAACTAGAGCTGGGTGGGAAAGAGAGAGATGAAATATCACAGCGCCCCATCCAAGCACCACCCCCCTTCACTGGGAAACCCTTCTTTGATGGACGTGACACTGACCCTTCCTCCTCTGGAAGCCCCAGTCTGATGGGGAGATGTGGCCCCTCCCCTGGGGAGCACCCTATCTGATGGAGAACGTGGTTGTGGTGGTTAAATAGGATGAGCTTGCAGGCTTGTGCCCAGGCACCTGGCACATGGTAGGTGTCTGGTAACTCAGTGGTGGCCACGTTAGCTTATCCAATACCTGGCACCTCCCTGGGTTCCTTCCTCCCAGAAACGAAGGGCCAACCTGATGGGTTCCAGGGCACTGACTGGGCCACACCTGCTGAGGGCGGGGTACCTGGGTGAAAGGTCCCAGGTGGATTTCCGTTCTCCCCGAGGCTCACACGTCTTGCTCCTTGCTGCAGGCAATGGGTGGTAGGTTGCTCGTCTCTAGATGTGGAGAGGGACAGGGACAGTTGGTTGGCAGGCAGGTGGCATTCTGCAAAAAGCAGAAGGAACGACCCAGCAGCTCCGTCCTCAGCACCCAGTCCCGGGCCCTCCCAGCCCAGGGTTCCCCTTGATGATTTAGCAAACCTGGGGTTTTTTGATGCCTCGGCTTGGATGGCAACATGGCCTTCTGTTCTTAAAACTGAAAAAGGGGAGAAATCCACAAGTTAGCCCTCGCTTCACCCCTTCTCCTGTTGGACTTGGCTTTCATCGGAGCTAGGTGGTGGGACCCTCGAAGTCCCTGGGGCACAGCCAAGTGCTGAGTCCTAACCACCCCAGAGGTCCCAGCACTAACCCGGTCAGGTTAGTGTCAGCCCTAGGATGGGGAGTAGGGTTGGCCTTTTGCTTCAGATTAATTCAACTAGTAACTACTGAGCAGTACCCCAGCCCTGTGGCAGCCCTGAGGACACGGTCACCCGCTGGTAGATATGGTGACAAGTCTCTGCCCACCCACAATAGACAGTATGGGCAGAGACTTCTCTCCTGGTCACCATCGTGTCCCCGGAACAACAGTAGGTGCTCAATGAATGCCTGCTGCACGAGTGGCTGGGTGAAGCGAGTGCCTGAAACACTGTCTCTCAGGGAACCCTCACTGAGTGGAGACAGGCACGTAATCCACAAGCACAAGACTATCGAATTGGTACACTTTCTTTTTTCCCCTGTTCTTGAATTTACACACTTTAAATGGATAAATTGTCTACATGTGAATTATGGTTCAATAAAGCTACTTGAAAGAATATAAGATTGGCTATTATTAAAATTTGACTGGAAAGTCGTAGGTAATGAGAATGCATTACTGTCTTGCACCATCTCGACTCGTGTGGTCATTACGAAGTCACCGGAATGCAGAACACACACCAGCACAAGGAGCCGGTGGTCGGTCAGGTGAGAAGTAGAGGACTTCATTCCCTAGACCGGCGACGTTCCACCTCATGGCGCACGTGATCTAACTGCTGAAATGCTGCAGCATGCCAAAAATAGATTCTTTTGCTAACAAAAAAAAAAGGTATAATTTTGATTCCTTGGCACCGGGCGGCTATTGTTGCGTTGGCTGTTTTCATTTTTGAATTTGGCAGTCTGAGGGCACAGAGGTCAGTGCCCCTGATTAAGTAGTCAGGTGTTGACTGTTTTAAAAGTTCTTGGGGCACAGCCGTTGAAAATCGCTGCACTAGACCAAAGAGATCAACACATAAAGGTTTATGATGGATCTCTCTAGTCCACAGAGCGTTTACTGAGCACCGACTTAGTCCAAGTTGAAAAGCTTCCCAAAGTAGAAACAGTGATGAGTGTGTATATCTATGAAGTAATATTTTTAAAGACAGAAAATAACTAAAAATAAGAAAATAAAGTTAAAAATATTGTACCGCATTTAAATATTTCAGGAACTTAATTTCTTTAAATTATGAGTTTATAAGTTATAAATTATATAATTATAAATTATAAAATGTTTATATTCTCAATTGTTTTTAAAAAGCTAATTGAACAATCCAAGCAGTGGTACAAATTATCATGAAACTTCTTACAAAGAAAAAAATAGTACCAGATATAAAAAAAAGTATGTTTTAATAACTCACATGCTTCCTAAAGAACCAAAACGTGAATTGCAAAATAACAAAGCTCTCACAATATTTGCAGGAAGCAGATGTTTTGAAGTAACAACTTGACACGGTGTGATTAAATAATCTGGTTTTCCTAGTGAAGGTTTTACAAGTTTTAGTTAATGAGAAAATAGTTGAGATTTTTAACTTACATTTAAATTCTAGAATATATATTTTATAACATTTATTTAACAGTATTTGGAATGAGACCTACTTTCTTGTATTAAATTTTAAAAGATTTGGCTATAGAGGCTTAAAAACAAACACTTTCAAGGGAAAAGATTCTCTCGGCCCCCTGCTTACTGCTTAGTGGAGGAGACACGTCTGCCTCTTTGGCTTTTGGGGAGGGTTCGGTGCCAATGCTGACCCCCAGGCCCAGCAACTGGCCCTGAGGAGATGCTCAACACCGGTCCTCTCCCTGCTCCCACCCCTTTAGGGTCCACTGGTCACCAGGAGCCAAGTGCACTCCGTTTTAAGAGTTAGGCAGGAGGCAGCCTGTGGACCCAGTGGTCTAGTCAGTCACTCCGTGCTCCTTTGCACAATTTCCTTAGTCCTCCTTCCCACCGCAGAATGCTCCAGGACCCTCGCTGGGCACCTCGCTTGCCTCGCCTCCGTGCAGAGAAAGAAGTGGCTGTGAGGTGGCTCGGAACCAAGTTATGGACACTCCTTTCGCCACTTGCTTCTAGCTGCCCCTCACCTAAGAAACCCACTGTCCCAACCTCACCAGCCCGACTTAGCATCCAAAAATGAGCAGTGTTGGCACCCATGGAAGATTCTAGAAGGCAGAGTAAGATCAGGCTTGGCATACATCCCAGTCACAATTTCTGGGTTTCGAGTGTTATTTTTGGTCATGTGATCAAACACCGAATTAAAGTGAAAATCATGTATTCGGTACTTTCTGTGTGCCAGGCACTCTGCTAACGTAAGTCCACGAGCTGTCATCCCTGTTGTCCACATCAGGAAATACCTCAGGGTCTGCCCCACCCAGGGTCCCACAGCAGAGATATATATGGCTGGGTCCTGCCTTCTCTGCAGCCTTCATCTGCACCCCCCGCCCCCACACCTGGCGCTTGAAGAGAACTGAGTGCAGGGGTTTCTATCTCAATAAAGATGTGCCCCATCTGGAACTTTCTCATCAGACCAAGCAGACAGAAGCCAGGACCAAGGAGTTGGGGTCAGGGGTGTCGAGGACCCAGGGACGTCAAACTGGAGGGGCCAGCCCTGCTGGTGTGGCTCAGTGGATTGAGCACCCGATGGCAAACTGAAAGGTCGTGGGTTCTATTCCCAGTCAGGGCACATGCCTGATTCGGGCCAGGTCTCCGCACCTGTCGATGTTCCTCTCCCTCCCTCTCCCTCTCTCTGAAAACAAAGTCTTAAAAACAAAACCCAAAAAACAAAGACAGAGGGGCCAGCCAGGGTGGGGGCCCACAGGCACTGCGCCTCCGTGAAACCTTAGGCATGTTACCTCAGTTTCCTCCCACCCCCAAGCGCAGCAGTGCATGAAGACGGCTCCCGGTGTATGCACCCTCACAAGCAGGGGTTCGCTAGGATACAAGGGAAGCAGGGAGCAGAGCTGGGAGTGGGGCTGAGGGTGCCAAGGTCCTCCCCCTCCACAGCTGGCGTGCCTTCAAGTAGCCCCAGTGCTTCAGGGCGGGTGGGGCTGGGGTCTTCGTGGAGCAGAGCTGGGAGCAGCTGTTCTGGGGCTCTGCGAAGACCCCTCTCCCTCCATAACCAGTTCCACACCCGCTCCCCGTGCCCAACCCCGCGCCAAGGCCGGCCCCCGCACCTCCTGCAGTGGGACCGAGGCCACATGTGCCGGGAAAGCATGGCAGGTGGGAAAGAACACGAGGCCAGTGCTAGCTGTGTCCCAGTTTCTTTTTATTTATTTTTTTGTTTTTTTCCTTTTTTTTAAGTATGGAAGCTCAAGTATAAGATGTAGATTTTTTTTAAGCTTTACAAAAAAAACAAAATAAAACAAAAACTCCTTTTGCATTCCATAAAAATTGACAGAGAAGCACCTGGCCAGAAGAGCAGGACGGTCCGCAGGCCCCACCCCCGCGGGCCAGGGGCCAGGCTGTGGGACAATGCTGAGGGCCACCTCTCCTTTCTCCCAGAGCTGTCCCCTGCGCCCCCCGCCCCCAAGCAACTCCCAAACACACATGGAATCAGATTTCCAGTTTTTCTTCTATCTTTCACACACCACAGTTAGTTCATAAAATTTTTTTGTTTTACATTTTTTACACCAATGTAACAAAAAGGTGGGAAGGAAGGGGAGGCAGACAGACAGTGTATTTATGCCTATAAATGGGGGGCAGGGGTAGGGCAAACAAAACACACACGGTCTCTATGGAAACATCGAGTTTTGATAGCAAAACGTGGTGGGAAGCAGGCCTTGGAGACGGAGAAGGGTGTTAGCGGCTTTATTCTCAGGGTGTGATGGCGCTGTGCAGGTCGGTGACGCAAGTTGTTGTGTGACCTGTCGGGGAGGGAAGGGACAAGGGAGGGGAGCAGAAAACGAGTTTTCTAAGAAAGGAATCTAACGAGTGCATGGCATGTCCGGTTAGCGTGAAGCAGAGGTTTAACATTGCTGCTTTCTCTTCAAAGCCTCCACCAGGTCGTTCTTAAGAGCTTCTTGTTTTGATTTGTCGGCAAAAGTCTGCACAGACCTGCCAGGGAGGAAAAAAAGTGTTACGAGCTGACTTCACAGGAGGAGGTGTGGAGGCGAGGGGCCGGGCCTCCGTGATGGTGCCTGGCCACCACACACTGCCCGCCAGAGAGCAACCTCCTGGGGCGAGGGGCTGGGTCTCGGGCTGGTAGCAGTGTCCCCGAGCCCTCTCCAAGTGAGAGCAGCCCTGGAGAGGGGCGGAGGGGGCAGAGCCCGAGACCCACCCTCAGCACCAGCCCGGGCGCCACAGGTGGGAGGCACAGCCCACCTGGACAAATGCTCAGCTCTGCACCAGGTGGGGGTGACCTGGCCACAGCCACCAGAACCCTGGTCCACCCCGCGGGGCACCGGTCCCACTGCAGCAAAGACTCCCGGCCGTGAGGAGCCCGCTCTAAAGCCTCCCCTCCCCGCGGCCCTGCCCAGCGCAGGCGCGGGGCGCACGCTGCCCCGCTCCACGAGGGCGGAAGAACCAGGTGCCTGGACACCCGAGCACACGGGTTCCCAGCCAGGGCACAACACGCAGGACAGGTGCTTTTAGGCTTTGGCTATGAGGCTCCATTAGCTATCAGTTTGGCCAAGAAACTCCCTCCGCCTGGGTTTCGAGAGTCAGCATGGAACTGAGGTGAGTGGCCCCGGGACGCCGCCTAAGTCCTGGGTCTGCGGGGAGGTGTTAACGTAAGCACACCCACACACGGCGGTAAAGCTGACGAGTACCATCCGCGGCAGGGGCCCTACAGTTTACGGAGGGCCCCTCACACACGTCCCCCACGCAGCGCTCACAAGCATCCGAGCAGTCTGCGCGTCCTGATTCCCAACTTACAGACAAGGAACCTCGGGCGACGGCCTGAATGATCACTTCGCCAAATTTACCCAACGCGTTGGTTAACCAAGAACTTCTCAACAGTTTTCTTTATAAACTTTAACAGTTTCAAGGCAGCAGAAAGAAGGGGTGGAAGCTGCGTCTCAGGGGTGCAGTGGGAGGCATGCTCCATGGGGACCTCAAGTTTTAAACACAGACCATAAAGAAGAACGGGAAGGGGCGATCAAAAAACCCCAAATGCTGAAAATGGGTGAAGTGAGACAAGGTCGGACTCAGGAGAAATGGCAGCATCCCCGGGTGAATGCTGAGTCATGAATCCTGGAAAAACCATGGGCAGCATCCGCAAAATGGAGGGAGAGTGGAACGGAACAGGTGAGATGCTGAAAGAATCCGTACACAACTGAAAAAATGCCCAGGAGGTATGCCGGCATTTTTGGCCCATGACTTGCCCTAGGCTGGTCTGGCCTGGGCGGACAAAGGGAGGGCCAGGCAGCAGCCGTGCTGGCCCTCGGGCTGCAGTCTCAGCCGGTCCACCGCGGGCTTGTGGAAAAGCTCACAATGGGAGGTTAACAGGACCAGCGGGAAGATGCGGTGTCTGAAGCAGTGGCTCACAGGGCCTCCAGTCTGCAGGGTGGCCGACTCTTCCTGGAAGGAGGAGCTGAGTACACCAGGTCCCACCCCCAAGGGAGAAAGCTCTCCAGTTAGACCAGAGTTAGGACCAGAGTTAGAACCAGAGTTAGAATCAGGTAAGAGACATGTTAGGCTTGGAATGGCTGGAGATATAAGGAGCAGGCATTCATTCAGGGGACAGAACTCAGAAGGTCATTGCCAAGCACCTCGATAACACCTCGAAAGAGCACTAGCTCAGTGTGGGAAGCAGGTCCTGACCTGGACACACAGGCTGGGTGCCAGGCTGCCTGCCACTGCAAGGGGCTTCTATGCTGCGAAGCCTCCAGTGGGCAGCCACCAGATGCCTGGGCCAAGGACCCAGAAAACTCTACACCCACCCTAAGAGACGAGGGGAAGAGGAGAAAATTGCACCGTGGAACACCTTAAAAATGGGGTTTCTCAACACTACGGCAGGAACATGATGGTCCCAGCACGAGGCTGGAGGCGGACAGCTCCCTCGGGCCTGGCGCTAGTGCACAGAGAGCCCGGACCAACAGGCTCCCGTCCAGGGACACAGAAGAGCAGCTCCGCCTCGTTACAGACGTGCCCTCGCTCAGCCCTACCCTATGAATCCCACTGGGCCCCTTCTGGGTCAGGTCCTTAGTGTCCGGTCCCCAGCCCTGGGGTGAACTGAGCCCCTGTGGGCTGTCTGGCTGGGGTTTCAAACGCTTAAGTGAAAATCAGCATCCCTCCTCTCCAGGGACGCTGACTGCTTTCCTGTTTGTCACAAGCTCAGGCCATGGTTCTCAGCCATTATCAACAAGCAAGGCTGCTTTCTTCTCTGCCAGCGTAAGGCGTTTGGGAGGACAGCTGCGGCTCACGGGGTCAGAAGGTGAGGCCGGCCCAGGCAGCTCCAGTGGTAGCGGTCCGTGGTGCACCTGCCAGCCAGGGGGGCCGCAGCCCCGACTCTGTGCTCCGTCCTCAGACTCCGAGTAGTATGTCCCTTTCAAGTGAGCCTGCCCCAAACAGTCCAAGTCCCACTGGAATGGGGCTTGTTTGGCTTCCAGGGTCCTTGGTGGAAGGTTGGGAAAGACCCGCTGCACACAGAGCAGACTCGGGGGGGCCGCCCTGAAGCAGGAGGGTGAGCAGAAGGCAGGCACGGACCCTGGCGCTGCGGCCATCAGAGCAGTGCAGGCAGGAGGCTCCGGCTGTGCGCAGAGCCAGTCCCCTGGCCTGGACTTCCACAGGAGCCAAGGCCAAACCACCCATCTGCCCCTACCCAACCCCCGACCCACAGTGCAACCAACACGAACACACCTCACACGTGACACGGGTCCATGTTATGTGGGGGCTGACTCTGCACGTTAATGTGGCCGCTCATAGCCGTGAATGGACATGGGGGTTAGTGGTGGTTTAAGTGGCCACGCGGCAGCAGCCGAACCGGCAGGGTCTCGGCAGGTTGGTGAGTCCTGTTTAGTGGGGAGGGTGTGTGCCCTCTCAGGCAGGGTACCTGGATCGGCCTAATTATCAGGCTGGATGTGGATCTGCCGCTGGGTCAGCACTTGGGAAAGCTCCCTCTGCAACTGCTGAAACTTGGGGTTGTCAGGGATAACGTCAACAGATCTACAGAGAGTACGCAGAGGTGAATGCGGCAGGAGGGGGAGGATAACACAGAGGTAGGAGCAGGTGGGGCGGGGAGAGCTGACAGGAGACACAGGGGACACACAGGATAGAAGAAAGGAACATCATCAAGGCCACAGCCACTCTGGGCTGCGGTGTGGAGGTCATGGGGCTGAGCTCTGCCTGGAGGGGTCATGATGCCCGGGATGCCCCCCATACCCGCACGGCCCGCAGGCTCTCTGCATCAGTTTGCCGGCCGCCCCCTGGGCTGGGAGGGTGTGCGTGGTGTGGACGGGGCAGTGGCCCTGGGCTCAGGAGCCAGAGGAAAGCAATGTTGCCGGAGGCAGCGGGGAGGCAAGAAACCCACCAGGGGCCAGACCAAGTTCCCTACAGATCGGGGGGGAAACAGGAGAAGATGAGGGTCCAGAGGGGAATCCTCGCTATTCAAAACTGTATCAGTAGGAGACTAAAAGTCTGTCTGCTAGACAAATTCACAAGCCCGGGCGGCCGCCAGAGCTGCTTCCTGGCCCAGAAGGAGAAATGTGTACCTCCAAAGGGGGATGAGAGGGCTGGAAGCCAAGGTGGGCCGGGAGCCCTTGGACTTACGCAAAGTGTTGGGCCACAGACTCCAGACTCCATCCCATCCAGTCCCTTCGGCAGCCCCGCCTCCCTGACTGGACAGGGCCCCCCCGCCAGGAGTGGCTCATTCATGGTCGCACAGCTCAGGGTGACAAAGCATGCAGGGCCTCCCCTGCCCCCAGCAGGGCTCTGGCCTCCTGCTCTACCACCGTGGACCTCAGGGACCCAGAGAGCCTGTCAGCCTTCACTCAGCCGACGCTGGACACTAAAGAACCAAGGGCCCGGGGCGGGCAGCTCAGGACCCTGACCACAGGCAGCAGAGCCCTGGCAGGAGACATCAGGGTGGCCGGGAGCCCTCTCCAGAGAGCAGCAGGGTAAAGTGCGGCTCCTTCTGTGGGACACTCTCTGCTGCCCAGAAACCCAGCCAACCCGAGGAGGCCAGGCCACCTGGCAGTCTGCGCTCTGTCGCAGGCCTCAGGGTCTGGTTGGGAGGCCCCCGCAGAGCCCAGAGACGAAGGGGCTGGGCAGGGTCTTCAGATGAGACTGATTCCTGGGGTCCAAGGGGAGGCTGCCTCCAAGGACAAGGGCATCAATGACTGCTAAAGGGACCGTCCCCCATATGACTCAAGTGGAGGTAGGAACTGGCATCTACTGAGTGCAGATCATGGACAAGCTGCTTTCCCTTTCAAAAGCCGCATAACCACCCTGTAAGGCGAGTACCTGAGCGCCAGTTTACAAACGAGGATAAACTGAAGTGAACGGCTGTAACAGCTATGAAACAGAACTAGGATTCGAATCCGTATCTGTGATCCCCAAAGCTTGTACCCTGGGGTACATTACCTCAGCCCATTGACGATGTCCTTTGTTTTCCCAAAGTAGATCTCGTTCAGCGTACTTCTGATTTTGTTTTCCATGTCCTGGGGAGGGAGGGAGGTCAGGCGTGATGGCAAACAGTGGGAAGTCCTGAGGTCCACACCCTCCCACCAGCTGACCCTTGCAGTCACCGTGGTGACCACAGGGGGGCGGCGCATGACTGCATGACAGCCAGGCGAGCGAGCCCCTGGCAGCCGGCTTTCCCATCGACAAACACGAAGGAGGCCAGGACCTGAGTACTGGCCGTTCCTGGGAGCTGGTCTACACCACATCACCACCCTCAGCCTTCCGCCCATTTTGTGAGCAGTCCTATGAAACTGGAGGGCAGCCCCTTCTTCCGAGGTGAAGGGAAAGCGGCGGCAACTGGGGCTTCAGGCTTCCAGAGCAGACCCTTCTGGGAGCATGTCTTCGGGATGGTGAGGGGATGCCCTAGAGCTGTGCCCTGCTTCCACCCAGATCAGAAGGCTCAGAAAGACACAAGGCCAGGGCAAAACGTGAGAAATGCACCCCTGGCTGCCAGGGAAAAGCAGCGAGGGAGGAGGCCAGCAAACCAGGAAACAGGCTCGAGGGGCAAAACATCAGACACTGTGGAGCAAACCGCGGCCGGGGCATGACCCAGAGCCCGGGGGCGCACTCACCTCTACCAGGCGCCCGATGTTGGCTATGTGTGGCGAGCTGTCGCTCACAGTCTCATCTTTCTCCATCTGCAAAAGACAGACATTCCTCCAAATTAGAGAGCGCCAGGCCCTCCCTGAGAACAGCCACCTTGGCCGACAGCAAAGAGCTTGTCATTTCTGCTGACAGCTCCAGAGCCAGCAGGTGGTGCAAGGCCACTTCCCCGGTGGCAGGGCCCAAGCACTACAGGACCTCGGTGTCAGGTCATGAAGAGCCCAGCCAGCAGCAGCCCAGAGTGCCCATTTCCAGGGATGGTCTTGTGCTGCTGCCCTTGGTGGAACAGGCCCCCATCAAGCCCACAGTAGAGTGGGCAAAGATGACACCCTCATCAGGCACTGGCTCTTCCAGGGCCACGGAGGAGATGTGTTCAGCCTATCTTCAGCCCACTGCTCGAAGGCAGGTGTAGGCACAGCGTGGGCTTTCGGTCCCCAGGCCGTAATGGCAGTTACGGAGGGCAGGACCGCCAGCCTGGGTGACAGCAGACTCCTAGGCTCAGGGGTGAGGCGGTCTGCCCGGTGTCACGGAGGTAGTAAGGGCAGAGCCTGGGTCCAGCCCTTTCTTACTTCAGAGCCTGCCTTCGTCCTGCTCTGTGAACCTGGGTGATGTAGGGAATTTGACCAAGAGAATCTCAACCCAGATTCCTGGGCTATATCCTAGGGTCACCGTGGAGGGGGGTTTTGGGGGAGGTGGGACCCAGCAATTCGAGTCTCAGGCAGAGTCGGTTCTGGCCCAATGATCCAAACTGTGAGTATTAAGGGGAAGGAGGCAGGGAGGGAAGGCGGCCTCAAGGACTCCTGCCACAAGCACTCATCACACACTGTGGGTCTCTCCCCAGCCTTGTCCCTACGGCCAGGGCATGTTTCCCTCACAAGGTTATAAATTCCTTAAGGAGAGATTTACTGGTTTTATACCTCACAGGGTGCCTAGCAGAATGGCAAGCACGTAAATGCTCACTGTTACTAAACTGAAAATAAGAAGACATAGCTACCACTACCTCTGTTGTTGAAATAAAACGTGGAAGCTGAAATGGGAAATCAAGAAACAGGATGAAACATAACGACAGTATAAGGAAGGCTAGAGCTCACAATGAACCCAGACCAGTAAAAACCGAGGAACAAGGCAGGGAGACTCACTCTCTTCAGAACCAAAAGAGGTGGGCAGATGCTTACGTGTGGTGTGTGGTATGTGTGATGTGGTATGTGGTGTGTGTGGTGTGTGGTGTGTTGTGGTGTGTGTGTGTGGTGTGTGTGTGTGGT
>PVJD01010781.1:0-50974 GCA_004026545.1 Mormoops blainvillei
AGTTAATGTAGATGAATCCAGGATTTAAGGGCTAGAAAAGACACTGGAGAAATGGCGTTACCCTATTCACGCCTCCACTAGGGTTAGGGTAAGTCAGTGATGACCGAGTAGATGTTTGATCCCAGAATATAATTAATGATTCAGTGATACAGTATTTCCAGCTGGGGGTTGGGAAAAGGAGTGAGTGTGCAGCGAATGAATGAACCCCTGATATCCATCTGGGTATTTGACTACAGGCCGACAGACGGCTCAGATGAGAATGAAATAATAAACTAAAATCCTTTACCAAATCTACAGGTTACCACAATGCCACATGCTTCAAAACAGAACATTCACTACATTCGAAAGGAAAATTACATGTTTTAAAGTAATAAAAACGGACATGCCTTATACACACAAAAAGCTGTACTTAGACACAGGGAGTTCGGAATAAATAATTGATGGTTTCCCCTGCTGAATGCACAATGGATTTTTGCATCATAAATAAATGAGCAACCCTTTATTTATCCAGCAAGACCTCCTCTAGCACACACACACACAGAACATCCTTTCTGCATCTCGTGTTCATTTAAAGGCTAACCAGCTGTTGGCTCTGTGCTCTGTGAAACTGGGGAAATGGTTCATGCACACAAAATAGCAAATAAATGTCAGCCGCAGGTCCTGTGGGGCCTTGGTTTCATGATATTTTCTTAAGTTTCACATAAAGAAAAACTGAACGTTGTTTTTTGGAAGATGGGTTTTACATATCTGTTGTTGGAAGTAGTGATATTTTGTAAAATCCTTACTTTATACTTAGGTTGCAAATGCAGGACTCAAGAAGTTAATCATTTCCTCTTGGGCATTTGGCTTGCCACTGAATGAACAGTTTTGCCTTGCTGTGAGCTCTGCGGGCCAAATGACAAAGCTTCTGTGTCAGTATCAGGGGATTAAATTTTCCAATCAATTAAATAAAATGCCATTAAAATAATCAGTCAAGCGAACCATGGTAATTTGAAAACATGCCTGCAAATTTTGGACTCTTCTGTCCTGAAGATGTGGAATCTAGTCCTTTCTGTTGAATCAGACCATCCTTAGCGATTGGTCAACCCACAGGCTGCAGAGGAGGTGATGCTGTGTGACTTTGGAAGCTGGTCGTGGGAGAAGGACGGCGTCAGCCAGGTACCCTGGAGCACTCAAGCGGGGGCCCTAAGCTGCCTGCACACAAAGCCTCAGCACCCTGGGGACACTGTGCTGCGAGGAAATGCGCAGTAGCTCATGTGGGAAGAGCACACAGAGAAGTGCTGAGACTAAATGAAGAAAGGGAGATGCCCACCAGCCCCCGTTTGAGCGAAATGAGAGCCTCGGGCCAGGGCTGCCCGGCTGAAGGCTCTCTAAATCCCTAGTCTACAGAACCTTCCAGAGATGAGAAAATGACCGCTCCGACTCTAGGCCGCCATGTTTTGCCTCGTTAGGCAGCAGTAGATAACAGGGACACACATTAATCATAAAACTGTAGAAAATCAGAGACGTAGGAATTACTTATTTCAACCTAATTACAATCTACCACCCAGACCGTGATCGGGCCTCCGTGCCACGGCCGGACCACACCGCTCACCTGGGATTTGGAAGCTCGGCCGTGGCCAGGGCCGTCCCATCACGGCCCTTCCTTTCGGCAGCTGAGGGCCCTCACAGAGTCTTTTCTGAGATTTCTTTGACCAATAAGAAGAAACTCAGCATTTTCCTGTCTAATGTCCCTGCTTTCTGTTCCAACTGTTATGCAGGTGGTGGAAATTATAATCTTTCTTACCAGATCGTGTGGCCCTCTTCACCAGGAGTCTAACTGAAAGCTATGTCAGGTCCTAAATTGATTTAATTACCCAAGAAAGAGTCACTCCAAATCCAGCAGTATATTAAAAGGATTATACACTATGACCAGTTGGGCTTTATTCACACAATGGGGGTTAAATAGATGAAAATCAACTAATATAATAAGTACATTAATAGAAAGGAGATAAATAAATGATCTCAACTGATACAGAAATATACATTTGACCAAAATCTAATAACTTTTCATAGTAAAAACACTAAAAAATTAGGAATACAAGAAAATTTCCTCTACCTGATAAAGGGCATTTATGAAAACAACAACAACAACAAAAAAAACACATTTAACATTTTACTCGAAGAAGATTGAAAGCTTCCCTCTAAGGTCAGAAATAAGACAAGGGTCTTCTATGCTCACCATTTCTATTCAACATAGTAACAGACATTCTAGCTAGAGAGATTAGGTAAGGAAAAGGAAAAGATATCTAAATGTGAAGGAAGAAGTAAAACTAGTCACCGATATCATAATCTTATATACAGAAACTCCTAGGTAAGCTTAAAACAATGACAACATTAGCACTCGGAAATGAAGGAAGCAAAGTTACAGAACATAACATTAACATGCAAAAATTAGTTGGATTTCTATACACTAGCAACGAAGAATCCAAAAATAAAATTAGGAAAACAATTTCATTTATAACAGCATAAAAAACTAAAATGCTTAGAAATAAATTTAATTGAGGAGGTGTCAGGCATGTACTAAAAATGACAAAATGCTGCTGAAAGAAACTGAAGAAGTCCTAAGTAATTGGAAAAATGTCCCTGATTATAGATTGCAAAGCTTAGTGTTAAGATGGCAATGTGTTCCAAACAGGCAATTCCTATGAAAACTTCAGTGACTTTTTGTTTTAGAAATGAAAAGGCCAATCCTGAAATTCACATGAAATTTCAAGGGACGCTAAATAGTCCAACCAGCCTTGAAACAGAATACAGTTGGGGAACTCATGCTTCCTGGTTTAAAAACTCCTATCGTCCCCGCGAAGGCTGGTCCCACCGCGTATCTGACTGTCACCCTAGAAGTGACCCCTCCCTCCGCGCCTTCCTGAGCTCTGGGCCTTCTCTAGAACCCTCGCCCTGTTTTACCTGTTTGCGTAGTTACTGTGCACACGGTCTTTTTTCTTTTTCAATTGAACAATGACATACGCAGTATAAAATTCGAAGTCCTGATATGACTCAACATTAAGCAATATCTGCCCTTGGGAACGTCGCGGCTTCTTTCTGTGCCCCGCTTTCCTCAGCCCAGTGATGGTCAAATGGAGCTACGGCGGCCGCTCCAAGCCAGAATTACCGGCGTTGCCAAGATCCTACAAAAACTGCCTGAATCAGGATCTTTGGGTGGTGTGAAGTCCTGGCGTGGGCATTTTACAAACTCCTTGGGTGATTCTAGAATATACACCTGGATCACCGGGACCCGATATCTAACTTGTCAGGGTTTATTGCTATGTCCTTAGCACTCCAGCAGGGGTGTCCAACCTGCGGGCCACAGGCCACATGCATCCCGGGACGGCTGTGAATGCAGCCCAACACGAAATTGTAAATTTATTTAAAACATTATGAGATTTCTTTTCGTGATTATGTGTTACAATGTATTTAATGTGTGGCCCAAGACAGTTCTTTTTTCTCCCAGTGTGGCCCAGAGATACCAAAAGTTTGGACACCACTGCCTAGGGCAAGACAAGGCTTGACACTCAGTATTCATTTGAACTAATTAATTAATGATCTCTAAGGCCCTTTTCATCACTAATATTTATAACTCCGGCCTCAATCATTTATTAATTTTTAAGATGCTTAACATAGTGTCTTGGCTATTCGAGGTAGTAATTGAGTAGCTGTTGAACGGAATGGAATGAAATGGAATGGAATGGAATGTCAGAGAGTGAATTCAAGGCACAGAGGCAGAATTCTGGGCATCTAGCAGATGAAAGCAGAAAATTTTCCACTTTACAACAGAGACATTGTGGAGGCCAAAACATTCACGAAGTGTTTTTAGAGATTTTTTTTTTTTAACATTTTAGCACAATACAGTTTCAGCTCTTACTCTCTCAAATTTGATTTCCACCAAGTGGCCAATAGTTTATCCATTGGAGTCCTTTTCTAACCATGTGGCCTTTAAGCATCCTGGGTCATCCTACCCCTGGGGATTTCCCTGTCTGCATTTTATCTCTGGTCCGTGTCTGCAGGCTGAGGTATTGGAATGAATTCTGGATGCCTGCAAACCAGAAAACCAAACAGCAGGGAGAGAATGTGCTGTCTGCTTGGTCCGCGTCTGGTTCCCTCCTCCCTGGACCCAGTGGGGCTGCCCCAGGCGCCACTCTCCCCAGCCCAGAATGACCAGCAAAAGGGCCAATTTAGAATAGACACCCTTTGATTCGGCTATTTATACCTCCTGGTCTTTTAGACTTCAACAGTTCCAGGGCTATTTAATCCTGTTCCTAACAAGATCTTGCATTTAGACTACAGCTCGAGGCTTTATCCTTTAATAACCCCAATCTGTTTTTTCTTTAAAAGGCTCTGGAAGGAACTAGTTGATAATCTCAAGCTTCCCAGAGAGTCTTTTAAGTTCAATATCTGCATTTTAGAAAGGATAAATTACCAGAAAAAAATTTTTTTTCCTTAACTTCCATTTGCTTGGCTTTATTGAACTAATAGGAAAGATAATCTACATACATTAAGATACATTATGCATTTGTCTTACTCGAACCATCCTGAGAGGTCAGGGAACCGAGAGTCCATGATGGGAATCCAAGGTGCCCTGCAGAATCAGGGCTGGCCTCCTCCTTAAAGAACTGGTTGGAAGAAGGGCGGTTTTATTTGTTGGTTTTATGGATTTTGTTTGTTTGCTTGCACTGTTTGGCCCCTGCAGCTCCTTCTTTACAAGCTGTCTGCCCTTGGACTAAAGAAGTCCTTCGCCGTGAGTTCGCTGACTTACCGCTGACGCCGCCACACTGCAGAGCGTCGGGCACTGCATGCCTAGAGAGATGGCGTGAAGAGCATTGAAATGTGTTCGTCTCCCTTGCGAGTCCTCCAGACTGCAGTGCTTGTGACTGGCGGCTCGGCCCACACATCCATACAACTCAGTCAGTCCAGCTGGTTGTCGGCCACACATGCCACATGCTTATTCATTCACTCAGTAGTTATTGATTAAATGGCAACCATGTGTTAGGCACTGTACTCTAAGTATTGAGTATGAAGAGAAAGAAAGGACCTGTCTCTTTTCATAAGTGGTTTTACTTATAAAGGAGACATGTGACAAACACAAAATAAGAATCTCTGAAGAAGCATAAATTATTTTTTTGGTATATTTTATTGAGTATGCTATTCAGTTGTCCTACTTTTCCTCCCTTTACTTCCCCCGACCCTGCACCCCATCCCATCATCCCCACCCCTCTTAGTTCATGTCCATGGGCTGTAAATATCAGTTCTTTGGCTTGAAGAAGCATACATTGAATAGCATCTCATTAATTCAGACCTTATTGAGGTCCTAGATGGGGGATGAACTAAAATTTAACTAGAACTACCCAAAGAATATATAACTCACATGAGGACACTTTTCAAATTCTGTCCTAATCCAGAAAAGTAATCCTCAAAGTTTGTTTGCACTTACTGTTTTCATGTCTTGGCTATTATAAACAATGCCGCAATGAACATGGAGTGCAAATATCTTTTAAAGTTAGTGTTTTAATTTCCTTCAAATAAATATCCAGAAGTGGAATTGCTGACATATGATAGCTCTAGTTTTAATTTTTTGAGGAACATCCGTATTGTTTTCCACACTGGCTGTACAAACAATACAAAGAATCACTTGGTAAATTTGTTTACTCTCTAGACTTAGAGTTTAGAGGGAAAAGCAAGGAACTGAAGAGACTATGCAGTATGCTCCTTTTATGTAGTGTATGCTCGTGTGCGTGCAAGTAACCGTTTGCATGAAACTCTGAAAAGACGCATGATAAACAAAACATTTGTGGGAGGGAACCTGGGTGGTGGAAAGAGTCAGTCTTCTGTGAATCCCCATTTGCATGTTTTGAATGTTGTGCCACGGGGAGTATTTATTATCTATTCTGTGAATCTAAATTTTTTAAAAGAGTGAAATTCATGTAGTTATTTAAGTAACTAAAGTTCTTAAAATTAAAGTTCTTAAATTTCTGGGTCCTACCCCACAGATTTAGATCCCACAGGTACATGTGTGGGTAGTAAAATAGGGTGAAGGGTCTAAAAATCTACATGTTTAATGAGCATTCCATCTTTATATGATGACTGTTTTGAAGGGCAACAACTGGGACTTACACCTGCAGAAATGTCCTCTTCTGGGGAGATGCATTTGGTCCTCAACTGCAGAGGATATACCTGTCACCTCCCAAGCACTGTAACAGACACTGATGACCTAAGGATGAAGTGAGACATTTAGTGCCAAGAGGGCCGAGAGATGTGCTGACATAGGCAGCTGTGGTGACTCTCAAAACTCAACATGAGTTAGTGTCAAAGGCTGGGCCCAGCCCCAGAATTTCTGATCCAGCAGGTCGGGGGAGGGGCCTGAGAGTCTGCATTTCTAACAAGGACTCAGGCGATGATGACTCTGGTCTGGGAGCCACAGTTTGAGAAATTGCTCTAACACATCCTTGAAAAGCAGCTAACTGGATGCCCTTGAATATATTTTTAGGATGTATTATAGGATATGGAACTCACAAGTGAGAACTGAAACTCCCTCCATTAAAGAAAAAAAAAAAGCTTTCTCTCTAACTACCATTCAAGCCTACACCATGATCACACTGCCTATGAACCTCTCAAAAAGTACTTGAAGGAGGAGACCAGAATCCCCTTTTTCCTAAAAAAAAAATCCTCTGACTTTCGGGTTAAAGCCTGCATTTCCCTTAACCAGGCCTTGGAAGAGTTGGTTTTGAGTTTCCTGGTCTCGCCCCCCTGGGGACCCTGCAGTGCATACTATTCCTCTGACAATATGGTTACCAAAGCTTCGGGCAGGCTGAGTTTGAGGTCTCAAGCACGCAAAGTAAAGCCGTCTTTGGACCGTCTTTCGTCCAGACGCAGCAGTGTCAGTCGGTGGAGGGAGCCATGAGTCTGGGGCAGGAAGATCCTGGCTGCTCCTGAAGCACGCGGCCGAGCCAGTGAATCGACCTCTCCCGACGTCACGGGAGTAATGAAGGGTCTGACACCACCCTATGGGTGAATGGGAGGACAGCAGGAAAGCAGAGGCAGAGGGCCAAGTGTGTCCCATGCCTCGTGCATGTCCGCAAATGTTATCGCCAGCGCCTCCTACTCCGGGAGGTGCAGTAGAACCAGCTCCCTTCCTCCCCTTGTCAAACACAAAGACCCCCTATCACACAACACAGGCCAACCAACGCAGTTCTGCTCGGGTGCTGTTGCGATGCTCTGTGATAGCATCACAATAGCAGAGTAGGAGACGGCAATATCCGAAGGGGCCATCTCAGTGGGCAAGGCCCATGATGATGTGAGACACAGAGCAAGAAAGCAGGTATTTTCTACTTTTCTGCAATTCCCAGAGCACTACCTGGTGGGGAGGACAGAGGTGAGGTGGTGAGGTATCTGTGGGAAAGCTGTGGGGAACCACTCGCTCCCAGAGTGCCTTGGCAAGCAGGGAAAGTGGCATGGTCCCTCCTTGAGGAGACTGTCCCACTCAGAAATGAGTGAGGCCGGAGGGAGGCACACAGGCGCTGATGGACCCCCACACTTTCTCTAGCGACCACGAAAGGAGGCTGATGAACAACCAAGTTAGCGGCCACCTGCCTGATCCCTGAGACCAGCCGGTTTCTGGAGATGCTGAATTACGAAGACACTGTTGCTTGTGTTACTTTCCTTTTATTTTTCTCTTCTCTGCTCTATTCCTTAGAGGTCACTTTGTTGGTAGTAACAGGGATAGACACAGTGCTCAACTTGCCTCTGTTATCCACTTACCAGTTCTTTGGCTTAAAAACAAAAGTTATCTCTTTAGAAATGAATTACAGAACCTTGACTATGAGCACAATTAAAATGTCAAGGGAGAGATTCCTTAAACATCCAGAACTAAAAAGTCACTTCCTTAGACATAAATACATTTTCTTTACCACTAATGTCTTCTCATAAAACTTCTATCAGAAGGCTAATTGGCCCCCCAGTTGCATTTATTCATATTTATGCACAAATGTGCCCATGAGCACATACACACACAATTCTGAGGACATTTCAAAATAGACTTCCTCTGAAAACTGGGATTTGAGTTTCTTTTTAACACTCAAACTACCTGGTCCCTGGGGTGGGGGGGGGGGGTACCAGCACCCATGACAGCATCAGTGACAGGGACCACAGGTCCCTTGCTGGGGCGTCCCCTCCAGTCCCTGAGCATACCAACCTCTTGCCCTACGGCCTGCCTGGCTCATTTGCATCACCTACCAAACCCCTGTAGTTGTGGAATTTGAGGTGCCGAATGGGAGGCTTTCTTTTCCTTCCGTTCTTTCCAACATCAGTCCTACACAGGCTGCCTTAACCTTTGCATCACTTGAATTCCATCAGCACCTTTGCACTTTCGTGGGTCTTTTGAGGTTTGGTGGGGGCTTACGCTTGCATTTGTCTTTTCCCTTAGTGGGAGTAAGCGTCCCGTGTCTCTCCTTGCTCCCACGCAGCTGATTTGCACCACAATGAAAAGGCTGGAAGCCTTCGAGCTGTGTGTCGTACTTCTGGGGCATGACATGGGTCCTATGGCCTGACCTAGACATTTCCGCTGAGCGCTTGGAGACTCACACGACCATAAACCCAGCAGGTAATGGAAGCCCCGCGGGCTGGCTCAGAAACGCAGGCGGTGCGTTCCCTGTCATTCCCCACTCGGTGCTGTGGTTGGCCCTGAGTAAGTGCTCAGATGAAATGAGACCAGCGACAATAACGGCCATGGAGTCTAATGCACTGTTTTCCCAGAGTGATGGTGCAAGCTGTGAGAATGATTTAAAGGGCGTAGCTGTGAATGGGAATGTTCTCGAATGTGGGACATTTCAAAGGCCATTATCATTAACACGACATCATCCTTTTGATGAGTCTCATGTAAAACACTAACTTTCATTTCCAAATGCAACACCATAAAAATATATCTTTAAAATTTATTACAGCATATATGGAATTGATGACAAGAGCCAAATAAAAATGACCTCACAATCACAACACTTAATGTCTTTTAAATGCAGTTATGGAAATAGATGAAAAACAGCCAGCATCTGCTCAGTACAGGGATTTTTAAATTTGACACAATAATCATAACTTTATGCTTCTCGGGGCTCCCTGTCTAAAATATCAAAAGCCACGCGAAATTTAAATAATAGAGTCAGTCATCTGGAAAATTTGATTTGGAGGGAAAGTTTTCTCATTGGATTGTTTGGGGACATATCAGCTTGGCAAAAACCCCCATTCTCTAGATTCAAAAGCCAGACGGTGTGTGGTTAACAAAACATTCAAGCGGCAGGTTATTGTAAACAACATCAAGGAATTCGTAGCCAAACACTGAGGAACTTGTTGGCCGCCGTACCACGAAGGCAGACAGAAGATGCAAAGTTTAAAGTAATCCATTTTCAGAAGCAAAATCAAATGGCAAAACAGTCAGGAGGCATTTCATTTGGGTCTGATTGGGCCGTGTTCTCGGTATCACCAGAGCCCGGGGCACAACGTACTCCGACAGATTGAGAAGGGACAGCTCTGTGGAGTGTCATACCTGTTTTCAGGCCGGAGCCTTCAGTTGACCCGAATACTCACGGTGGACGTGTGCTGAGTCCCTGCCTGTCAGAGGCCACGTCAAACACATCAATGTGTCACGACTTGGTTCACCAGAGGCACCCTCTTTGTCTGAGGTAATACTGGAGGTCATGGTCAAATTCGTATTCTCTAGTCCCTGTTTCCGGACTTCCAGTAGATCGCCATTTTTAACAGCACCGATACCGGCAGCTTTAATAGTAACCTTAACAGTACCAGTAGTAGCAGAAGACAGTAACCACAGTGGCTTTTGAACAATACAAGGTGTGGATCCTATTACTAAATTTAAAATAAAAGCCAAGGGGCCAAATGTAGTGAGGGGGGAAGTTTTACTGTTTGTTGGTGAACCTGATCTCACACAGTGTCTCGGCTTAGGGGGACGAGGTCCTGGGGCAGAGACTGGGGCAGGTCTTCTCGTCCCCGTGAGAACTCTTTCTACCCCATGTCAGGGGAACAAAGCCTGTGAGTCCCGCCAGGCGGCTGGGGTACAGGGCAACTGGAGAGGTGAGCACTGAGCTAGCTGGGGGTGACCTGCTGTGAACACGGGACACACCTTGGGGTGGAGGCCAGTGGCCCAGGTTGAGCTGGTGAACCCCAGAGCCAGCAGGATGGACAAGCGAGAGCAGCCTACGGGGACAGGCCAGAGTTTACACGGCCGTGGTGGCCCTGAGATCAGCTCAGTTTTTCACAGGCAGGATAGAACCCTCTGTCTGTGATGTATTTTGTATCACCGACTGTCGTAAGTATCTTCTGCTTTACCACGCGCATCTGGGCAGCACTGTTTTCAATTTCCTTTCAGCAGAATCACTTCAATCTACTCTCGGTTCATGCGGAGTTGACTCGTCCCTCAGGGGTAGAACGTGACCTAGGTTAGGTGGGTCAACACATCTCTCCCCTGTGCCCATAGCCCCCTGTCCGCTCACGTTGACTGGGTCCAGGATGGGCATGACGCAAGTCCAGGAAGCAGGGCCCGTGCTTCTCAATTCGGAGGCTTCCCTTTGGTCCAAGGGGCAATCAACACTTCTCTACTTCATGTGAACCTGAAGTTGTAGAGACGGCTACTTAGCGCCCTGGATGTGACCGAGGGTAAGCAAGGCGGTGCTGGCCCTGTGAGGGGAGCCCCAAAAGAAGCCATGACTGCAGTTCACTCCGCTTCCTATACCTCCCAGCTCTCAGAACCAGGAAAGCCCCTGCCAGCTGAAACCACTTGGGGCTGGGGTTGGGATTTTCATCCCTTGTATAAGGCCCTAACTCTGTCAAGGAAGATGGCAGGTTTCTTGGTTTTCCACCAAAAAGTCATTAATCTAAAAGCACGAATGCATAAAAGCTGTAGTGGGTACTTCTCTCTGCTCCCTGCTATTCTTAATTGTTCAGTGGAAATCAGCAGAAACCAAATCATCTTTGTTTCCTTTATATAGTAGACTCTCCAGTAGAAACAGAGGGGTTTTGTCGAGCACTGTGATTGGTGGATGTAGACAAATTTAAATGCAGAAGCTGAGTGGAGCTGAGTTGTTTGGATAACAGCGCAATACAATTTTCTCTTTTGGGAAGAGACAGCGGACAAATCAGAAATGGGGGCGAGAAGACAGAAGCTAGTGAAGCTGGAGACCCCTTTCTGTAATCTCTCCCTGCAACCCTCCAAACGGTAGTAAAATGAAAAAGTAAAATAAAAATGTAAAATAAATAACACACTTCATGGGAACCGTGGCAGCCTTGTGAAGTGCAGTGCCACAGTTGTCGTGGGAAGGAGGAGACAGCTCTCCACTGGGGCCATACCTGTGAGCTGCGGGATGATGCCCCACCTTGGTCCGTAGAGTACTTCTCCCTGCGGAGCAGCCGGGGCTTCATCGTCTGCCCTGCGATGACAGTACCAGCGAAAGCTGGAGGGAAAGTGACTGGGGAGAGGCCCCATTCATCTCGAAGAGTTTACTTTGGCAAATTACCCACACAGAATGGAAAATAGCCACGAGCCAAGGGGGCTGCGAGGGCTGGGAAGCCTTTACTTAACTGTTCCTGCCGCTGACCTTTGCTCTCCAGAAGGCTTCCGGGAGGAAATCAGCCTCAGTTAGCTCAGTCGCCTTTTTGAGCCTCGCCCATCGAAGTGATTACTCCCGCTTGTGTGCTGGAGTCCCAGATGAAACGGACAAAAACACTTTCGCCCATGCCTGTTGCAGAAGAGAGTTCTCATAGTTGGAGAAAAGGAACGAAGTGAGGGGGGGCTGCTCCCCTGCTCTATAGATGCCCTCCTTTCAAAAGCAAACCTTGATTTTTTCCTTTTTTCATGAAAACAATCTGATGGCTCATCAATAAAATACAAGCTTAGGGAAGTGCTGAGGGCTTGGAAAAAAAGGAATCTTCATTTTAAAAAAGTACCAAGTCTTACACCTGGCAGTTGGTGGAAGCCCGCGGCAGACCTGCACTCTATCAAACTGAGTTAGCCTCAGTGCGAAGACCTAGGGTCGCATCGTGAGAGGTGAGGGACAGACGAGGTCTCCCGTGGGCAGAGTAATGTGTGTCCCCGGGGCTGGACACCCCAAGAACTGAGAGCTAGATATTAAAAATCATCCCTTCCCAAACAGAAGGAAAAAGGCAAAAGCGTTTTGGGAATGATGGGGGAAATGTGAACGTTAACTCCATAGATTAATACAATGTTAAATTCCATTGTGATTATGTAGGAGAATATAAGTGCTTTCAATAGATATATGCTGAAGTATTTAGAAGTAAAGTTTTAAGCTGTTTATAGCTTTCAGGTAACTTCAGAAAGCCCTGGCCAGTGTGGCTTCGTCGGCTGGGCTTTGTCCCACAAAACTAAAGGCTGGGTCTGACTCCTGGTCAGGGGACACGGCTGGGCAGCAGGTTCAGTCAATGGTTGGGGCGCCTACCGGAGGCAACCAATCGATGTTTCTCCCTCACACTGATATTTCTCCCCTTTCTCAGTCTTTCCCTTCCCTTCTCTCTTAATAATAAAAAAAATAGGTTCAGAAAAACTTTTAAATATAATATAAATATACACAAACACAAACATATACTCATGCATATGTAGAAAGATGCACTAAGCCAGGGGAACTCAAGAGATCCCTTTCCAGGATTAAAATATACATAAGATGTTGGGGGAAAGAGCATATGAGTGAAATGAATGTTGTTAAAATTAAAAGGCATAAAGAGATCTACTCCACTTCTGCAGATTTATGCAGATTTTATTTTTGTCCATGTGGTTTTTAATCATAATATTCTACTCTTGCGCTGGTAGTAAATATCTTAAAAATAACATTTAAATGGGGCTTTTACATACTTGCTTCAGGCAAAGGCGCTCAGGAAGCAGTCTCAGCACCAGCCCCGGTCTGCTGTGAGTGGGGAGAGAGAAAACAACTGGTCAAAATCGTTGGTAATGGGACAATCAAATCATTTCCAAAGCGCCAGGCAAAAACAAAGGCAAGGACAAGCCCTGCACATGTGTGTGTGCTGTGAGCACACATCGTGTGTGTTTGAAAGCTGGACAATGCGATATTTGTTGATGTTCTTATTATAGTTATCCCCTTTATCTGCAGGGGGCACTGTCCACGACTCCCAGTGGATGCCTGAAACCACACATAGTACACATATATACATATATACATATACATATATACATGTTTCTATACGTGCACAACTATGATAAAGTTTAATTTCCAAATTAGGCACAGTAAGAAATGAACAATAATAACTAGTAATAAAATAGAACAGTTATAACAATATACTATAATAAACGTTATATGAATACGGTCTCTCTCTTTCCTTTTCTTTCTCTCTCTCCCCCTTTCTCCCTCCCTCTCTCTCAAAATACTTTATTGTAGCAGACTAACCCTTTTCCTGTGATGCAAAATGATAATAGACCATACTAAGTCAAGAACTTTCACCTTTTCACTTGAAGGGAGCATTTCATGACTTCTCTCTGGCACGTCCCAATGGCCAGCATCTCTGGTCTTGCTCTTCAGGGCCATCACTGAGTAAAATAAGGGTGACTGGAACACGAGCACTGCACTACCTCGACAGTGACCTGACGACCGAGAGGGCTACCTAGTAACTAAATGAGCAGGGAGCAGACACCGTGTAGAGACAGTGGACAAAGGGATGATTCGCGTCTCAGGCAGTCCAGAGCAGGACAGTGTGACATTTCATCAAACTACGAAGAAAGGCACAATTTCCATTCTATGCATTGTTTATTCTGGAATTTTTCATTTAATATTTTTGGACCAGGTTAATGAGGGTAACTGAAATTGTGGCGAAGGGAGGGCTCCTATACGTGCAGGGGACAATTGCTCATCCCGTATTTTATCCTTAGAATAGGCATGCAAAGTTGGCATTATGACACTCAATTTACACCTAGGAAACAGGTTCAGGCAGGTTGGGAAACCTACCTACAGTCACACAGTTCGCATGTTTGAACTCCAGGATTCAAAGCCAGAACTGAGCTCTTGTCATTGTACCAACTCGACATCAAAAGGTATTATCCAAAGGTCCTTTTATTCAGTCCCTCAAGTGGCTCTTGAGAGCCACCCAGGTGATGGGAGGGTAGAGGGGAAGAGCGGAGCCTGGAACCTGCCTCTGGGCTGAGGCGCCTCCACAGGTGAGGGATGGGCCCTGGCTAACCAGCACTGTGCTGTTGGCTTCTTCTCTAGCTCCCCCTATCAGACTCTCAGAGAAAAACGCATCTGGAAAAGAAACCTGATGAAAAAAGCTGAGGACACTTGGTCTTCCTCCTTTAGGCCCTGACACATATCACCATTGTCTTTTAAACCAACATCGGCAGCCTGCTTTTTGTAAATAAAACTTCCCTGGAGCAGAGTCACACGCATTTGTTCAGTGTTGAGTGTGGTTGCTTGCTTGCTACAACGGTGGAGTTGAGTGCTTCTAAGACAGGCTGCATGCAAGCCTGCCGGCAATGCGAATGGAAGAAGTTTGTCCTAAAGAATTATTAACTATTACTAGGCATTGGGATAACAAAGGATATTGCCTAATAACAGGTAAAAAGAAATGTGCAGAATATAAGCTCAGCATGAAAGGAACACCCACTACCCCCAGAGCTTGGGTAGCTTGCCTGAGAAAGAAATGCCACTCCCATCCCTACCACACACGCAGTCTTGCTGGGCTGAGATGCAAACCTTCCTGGAGGGAACACTGGAAAATTACAGATCAGTATCAGCCACAAACATAGATGCAAAAATTCCAAACACTACTTTGACAATGTATAAAATGCATAATACATTATGATGAGTGGAATTGCTGGCAGAATGCAAAGTTGTTTTGACACTCGAAAACCAGTAAGTGTAATTCATCATATCAACACTAAAAAATGAAAAATAAATATGATCATATCCACATGGAAAAAGCAATTTACAAAATGTAATGTCAATTAATGACAAAAACTTTCTGAGAACCAGGGGTAGCATGCCGCCTATGAAAAACTACAGCCAGTATCAAACTTAATGGTGGAAGGCTAATGTCTTTCCTAAGGTCAAGAGGAAAGATCTCTGTTTTCATTATTTCTATTTGTCATTGTATTAGGTGTTCTACCCAACGCATTAAGGCAAGAAAAAGAAGTGAGGGGCATCGGGATTGTAAAGAAATGAGTGAAACTATATTTGTAGACAGCATGATTATCTTTGCAGAAAATCCAGTGAAATCTGTGAAGAGTGTACTAGATCTGATAAGTGAGTTTGGCAAGGTGGCAGCAAGATTAATATGTGAGGGGGTATGCCACAAAAACCGGAATTATCCTCTGGAAGGTGGGCCCCTTGTAGGACAGGTTTCCCCCGCTCGGCAAATGTCCTAGGAAGCCTTCTGTATCAGTGTACCAGCTGGCGTTGTTGTGAGAGGCTGCGTTTTGCTTCAGTGAATTTTTTTGGAAGACTTTCAATGTGTTTGTTTGCCCGTTTCATGATGGGTGATTTATGAGCGCACCTGCCCACACCGCACTGAGTGTTCAGCAGTTTTTGACGAAAAGTGGCATGACCCCCATGCCCCACCCTCCCTACTCACCTTATTTCACCCCGAGATACTTTTTTTTTGTTTCCCCAGATGAAAACAGTCCTCAAAGGGAACATTTTGTTGGTGTGGAAGAGGTGAAACAAAAAATGGCAGAAGCACTCAAAGGCATCGAAATCAATGAGCTCAAAAATTGTCTTGAGCAGTGGGAAAGAACGTCTCAACAGGTGTATTGCATCAAATGCAGAGTGCTTTTAAGGTGACTGAAGTTTAAATATGTAAGAATAAATACACAATTTTTTATAAATAACTTCCTAGTTTTTTGGATCCCCCCCTCATAAAATATCAAAGGTATTTCCACAATTGAACATTTAATAATAGGACATTAAAATAATCAATATTATTTCCAATAACACAAAAATACAAAATACAAAGAAAAGATGCGAAAGATCTGTATAATGAAAACTACAAAATAAATCTCAGAGAAATGAAAGAAGACCAAAATAAAGAGATATAAATTGTTCATGGTTCAGAAAACACACTATTATTCAGACATCAGTTTTCTATACATTAATATACAGATTCAATACAATTCAAAACCAAATAATAGACTTTTTCCTAGAAACTGACAAGTTTGTTTTATATAACTAAAAAGGCAAAGAACCTACAATAGTTAAAATTTTTTTAAAAATGAACAAAGTTAAAAGTTTGACTCTACCTGATTTCAAGATTTGTTATAAAGCTAAGTAATTAGTACAGTGGACTATTATTGTTGGAGGGAAAGCCCCCCCTTCCCCCTCGTGGGGGTTTCGGGTTTTGGGGGGTTTTTTTTGGTTTGCTTGTTTGTTTTCACTGGCCTAATAGTTAAATTGACACAAGGCAGATTAACAAGAGAAAAAAAGTTTTGTGTGTACAGAGGCTTCACAGATATGAGGCCTAAAAATTGACCAGAGCAGTCTGTTTAATGGTTCTCAGACAAAGAAACAACAAATTTGTGCAAAACCGACAAGACAAAGAAACTTAGGCTTGAGATCTATTTTGTGAAGAAACTAAGAAGAGTTTGTTCATACAGCCTCTGGGCCCGGGATTCCCTCTCCCTGGCAACTGTGGTGTCTCTCTGCCTCCTGGTTCAGGGAGGACCCTTTTCACCCGGGAGACGGGGGCAGAGAATCAGCTCAGGGAGTCCGTCTTGCCCCACTTGTTTCTCAAGTAACTAAAATAATCAATGTGCCACTTTGGTATATTTGGGGAGACCTCTCCTGAGTCCCATCATTATCAAGAAAGACAAATGAATTATTGTAATGAACAGAGAATCTAGAAATAATTTCATACATACATGAACAACTGATTTTTGACAATGGTACAAGGAAAATGGAGAAAGGATAATGTTTTCAAAAAATTGTAGATCGACTGTTGGTAGGTCAATTGGATATAAATATGAAATATAAATGAGCATGGATTCTAATCCACACCATGCACCATTAGAAGATTTACCTAAAAATGTACCATATACCCAAGTGTAGAACCTACGGTTACAAAATTTCTAGAAGAAAACATATAACACCACCTTTGCGTTCTTGGTTCATACTAAGGTTTCTGGTACAACAAAATCATGATCCATGAAAGAAAAAAATAACAGTAAATTATACTTCATCAAAATCAAAACTCTTTTTTGGAAAGACATTGTTAAAAGAACAAAAAGACAAGCCATGGACTTGAAGAAAATATTTACAAAGCGCATAGCTAATGCATCCAATATAGTCTTATATCAAGAATGTGTAAATAACTCTCACACCTCAATAACAATAATAAAAAGAATCTCAGAAGAAAATGAGCCAAAGGCCTGAATAAACACTACCAACAAAGATGGTTGGATAGCAAAGAAACACAAGGGAAGATGCTTAATATCACTAATCTTTAGTGAAATGCAACTAAAAACCCCAGTGAGATAGACACCTATTAGAAGAGCCAAAACTGAAAAGACTGGCCGTACGAAGTGGTGGGAAGGATCCGCAGGGACCGGGCTCTCACACACTGTCGTTGGAAAGGTAAGAGGAGGTAGCCACCTTGGAAGTCAGTCTGAAATTTCTTAGAAAGTTAGTCATACATCTACCACGTGACTCAGCGTTCTTCCCTTAGCATTTATCTCAGAGAAAAAGAACCCAGTGGTCGCATGTCAGCTTAAAACAAATGTCCATAAAAATGAAAACAACCTAACGTCCATCGGCATATGAAGAGACACACAAGATCACATAAGTATGCCGAATAAAAAAGCTAGATAATAAACAGTCCCTTCTGTAGGGGTTCGTATTTAAACAGCCTCGACAGTGCACACTGATTCACTCATATAGTGATGGTACAAGAGCAGAGAGTAGCTGGAAGGCGGGAGGACACTTACCAAGGGGCACCGAGGAATGTCATGGACACATTCGTTATCTTGACTGCGGTGATCTTAATGGCGCACACAGATGTCAAAAGCTATCAAATTGTATATTTCACATATGTGCTATTTATTGCATGTTAATTGAACTCTTAAAAATATTGTAAACAGAGCTATATACAAAAGGTAAAGTCAGAAAAAATTTTGCAATGTATGTGATAGATGAACTAATTTTCTCTCTGTTTACAAAGTCTTAGAAATTACATTCTCCAAAGATGACACGCAGATGGCTAACTGACATATGAAAAGATGCTCAAAGTGGCTAATCATCAGAGACATGCAAATTAAAACCACAATGAGGTATTACCTCATACCTGTCAGAATGTCTATCATGAATTAATCAACAAACAAGTGCTGGGGAGGATGTGGAGAAAAGGGAACCCTCATGCACTGTTGGTGGGAATGCAGACTGGTGCAGCCACTGTGGGAAGCAGCGTGGAGTTTCCTCAAAAAAACTAAAAATGGAACTGCCTTAGCAATTCCACTTCTGGGGGTATACCCGAAGAAACCCTAAACACTAATTTGAAAGAATATATGAGCCCCGACTGGTGGGTTGGGCATCCTTCCCGGTCAGGACACATGCCTGGGTTGTGGGTCAGGACCCCGTTTGGGAGCGGTTGAGAGGCAACCAATCAATGTTTCTCTCACATATTGAGGTTTCTCTCCCTCTCTTTCCCACTCTCAATTAATAAATAAAATCTTTAAAAAAAGAATGCATGCACCCCTATGTTCATTTACAATATTCAGTGTTATTTACAATAGCCAAGATTTGGAAGCAGCCCAAGTGCCCATCAGGAGATGAGTGGATAGAAAAGCTGTGGTACATTTACACAGTGAAACACTATTCAGCCATAAAAGAAAGAAGACAATCTTACCCTTTGAGACTCCATGGATGGACCCAGAGGGCATTATGCTGAGTGAAATAAGCCAGTCAGGGAAAGACAAGTAGCATATGATCTCACTCACACGTGGAATCTAATGAACAAAATAAACAAACAAAATAGACTCATAGATACAGAAAACAGACAGATAGCTATCAGAGGAGGGGGGAATTGGGGGGCTGGGTAAAAAAGATGAAGGGATTAAGCAAAAAACTAAAATAAAATAAACTCACAGACACAGACAGCAGTACGGTGAGGACCAGAGGAAAGGGGGTGGGAGTTCGGAGAGGGTAAAGAGGATAGACGGTGACGGAAGGAGCTTGTCTTGAGTTGGTGAATGAGCAATACAATATACAGAGGATGTATGATAGAATCGTACCCCTGAAACTTACATAATTTTGTAAACCAATGTCACCCCAATAAATTTAATTTTAAGAAAAGAAATTACATTGGTAATACTTTTGCTTAATTTAATAATCGTCAAAAGAAAATAAACAATCAGTTCTCAAATAATCAAACAAAAAATAACAGCCGGTGAAGAGATACTTATCTTCACTTATAAAGAAATGCAAATTAAACAGCTAATAAAATATTATAGTTTACCTATTAACCTGGTAAAAGTTTGAAACTTTGATATACCCCAGGTTTGGCCAGGATCTGAAATAAAAACTCTTTCATGCACTGTTGGAAGGAATCTATTCATAAAACATTGTGGATGATTAAGACCATATCTATTAAAACTTAAAATGCACCAGCATAGACCCAGGTATATTGTAGGAACTTACTCAGTGCATATACTGGCAAATACATGTTGTGTATAACAATATTTTATATGAGAAAACAAGTAATCAAATCATCAAATAAACAACAGCCTGTATGTTTATCAGCAGAGGGAAAGTTATCCAAATTACAGTATTACAAAATTTTCCAAAAGAAAGATGTTGATGTGAATACACTGGTATAGAAAAAGCATGGAGTTTATATTATTGAGTGAAATGAGCCAGGTACAGAACATTGTGTATACAGATAATTCAATTTGTGAACAATTAAAAAGCTTTCACACACACACCCACACACACCACACCACATGGCCCCGTGCATAAAAATCTGCATGAAGGACAGAAGGACACCCCTCCCAAATTTGAGTGCTTAACTCGGAGAAAGATTAACCCTATAATCCTACGTTGCATGGTTTCATTTTTTTGCCATCTTTTAAAACCAGTTTTATTACTACGATTGTAAAATTAATAAAGCTGAACACTTGAAACATGAGGTCAATTCATACCAAACTTCAGGTAGTTGAATTCAATAGTGTCATTCTTGATATTTTAGATTATGAAAATAAAACAACTGGGTACTACGCAGAATGTTCCCTGAACTTGATTGATGTGACATTATATCGAGGCTCCAGCTTTGAGATGACCTCCTTAGGGATGTGTGGCTGTGTAGCTACTTCCCCGGTGTAGACAGAAGACCTCAGTATGAGCCGAAGTCCCAGCCCTGTCCCTCACGAGCCAGAAGACCACAGCAAATTATGACCCCTCAAACCACAGGGTCTCACTTGTAAAATGGGAAAAATAATATCAGTCACAAGAGTGAATACAATCACTCTTGCGTTTATAATCACTCTTGTAAAATTGGATAAAAAGGATGAAATTTTTTTTCCTGAAATTATAGGTCTAGTTCTTCTTTTTTTGCCAAGGAAATCTTACTCAAAATTTCCCAGGTCCATGATGTCTAAGGTGAAGCCCCCCTTAGCTGACAAGAGTCTGGCTGCGGGCTCAGGGGAGGGCTACTGGGATCCCCCAGCCGAATTTCCTCAATCAGCAGGTCCAATGAGAGATACTGCTGGTTGTCCTGGTGCCTTGGGAGGACACTCCTGGACAAACGTTGCCACCTTTTATTCTCTGAGCTATCTTCTGGAAGACTGAATGTCGCCGTTTGGTGAGTGTTTGTGTGTACACTGTTTTCTGGGTAAATACTGATTTTTCTTGCTGGATCACTGAACCTGCAAGAAAAACTCTCCATTTCATGAGAGACCAGTTGTTAGATGGTTTATACTAGTCATATTCATAAATACAAGATAAAATAAGTTTTATGCATGGTTGGGCTTAAGTGATGAAATAACTAGTGTTATGATGTGGAAAAGTAATCAAGAAAGAATCATGGAATTTAAAAGGAAAAATGCCATTAGACTTTTTTCAACCAAGTCCCAAGAGAAAGATGTTGATAACCTGTCACTCAAGTTTGCCATGTCGTTGGAGACCGCTTAGCAAGTCATCCAGTCTTTTGATCTGATAGACAAAACGGGACTAGCTAGAGACAACCCTTCTTGTGACATACTGGAGATGTTCGAACAAACAGTAACGGTGCATTTATACGACTTACTAGGATGTATTATTCACTAAGCATTTATTTCCTGATTTTTTTTTTTAAGACAGGAAAAGGAAGATGGGCTCCATGCATGAGTGGGAAAACAAAGGAGACAGGGTGGAAGGCTTTTCTGAGTTCTGGTCTTCGTGAGAATTTCTTCCAAAACGCAGGGGCTTTAGGAATGCAACTAAGCACTGGCTTCTTCAACTGGCTTGGAAAGAATTTCTGTATTTTGAGAACAAAGAAAACCAAGTGTAGGCTACAAATCTGAGAACAAATCAAGAAATATATCTCAGAGAAAATCCCCGGGGGGTGACGACCATCGGGCTACTTCACCTACCAGGCGGAAAATCTGAGCGGTTCTCTGATAAGAGTCCCCCAAGTTGCCACAGAGGTTAATCCATTCCTGATGCTGTTCTGTGGAAAAGGAGATGATTATCCAATGTGTCATGCCACAGGCATGACTTCTCCCGGCCCTGCCGGTCACCTCACTGCCCCGACCAGGCGAGAGGCACTGGTCGGAATCCCAGATCTTTCCCACCACGCACCAAATCTCCCCTGGGTTTGCTGTGCATGTCTTAATTCCTGCTAACTGATGGTAATTTTGACCTGCGAGGTAACAGAAACTGCCCTTCGAATTTCTTTTGGCCTTCGTGCAATCTATTAAGGCATTTAAGCGCCTCCCTTCTACATAAAACATTCCTATTTTAAAAAACAAACTTTTAAGTAAAAAATGACAGGGTTAATTATTCTGAAATACGCTGTTTACAGCACAAACTCCATAAAACAGAATACATGATTTAATACGCTGTCCGAGACAGCGCCGGTTTCCATTTCTGCACAATCAGGAACTAAATCTATGTCACTCACTCCCCTATGTGTGCTGGAAATGGTTTTATGTTCCATCTTACTTTAAATTATACACATCAAGATCATAATGGGACACAGTCTACTTTGTTGCCAAAACCTGCTAGGTTAGATCATCTATTAAACTCTATTTATTTTTTATGACAAACAAAAAAAATGACAAAGCAGCTACTGAATGCCCACTAATGAAGACCAAATGCCTCTCGAGGTCCCCTTCACATTGCACTCATTTGTTCGGGAGTCCAGTTAACTTCCTCTTTGATGCTCTACCTCCCCAAAGTAATCCTGAAACGAAGCTGCTTTTCATAAGCTACCGGGACTGAACTGGTTACCATCTGCCCTCATGTTCTGATTCCGGGGTCAAAAGTTTGATTCAGCTTTGACATGCACTCTTTCATTAAAAGGGAAAAAATTTCACGTGCCGTTCGGGTTCTCTGTCTTGGAGCCACGTGCACAAAACGAAGTACCAGCCCGAAGTTGCCAGAGTCCTTTTGTATTCACGGACAGCTCTAGAAAGTGTTACAGATGAAAAATGAAGAGAAAGAGCCAAGATCAGGACAGCGTTTCCTAAGAATCGTAATCAGGATTCCAAGGGGCATTCGACATTAATTTGATCAATTCAGATATTGACAACATTGCAGAGTTTTATATACTAATTACTGTATTTTGCTGTGTATCATGCACACTTTTTGCCCAAATTTTTTGAGGGAAAAATAGGAATGCACGTTATTACATGTGTGTAGTACCTGAAATTCATTGTATCTCTTCTTGTGTTTTGTAATTATCTGTTACATGAGATTTCTTGTACCGTAATATGTTCCAAATTAAATACTAAAATTCCTTTGTAACACAAAAAACAAGTATCTAAATATAAATAAATAAATAATTGAACTGAAAAATCAAAACGAAAGATTTTTTTTTTCACCCTGAAAGTTTGGGCCTAAATCGCGGGTATGCGTTATACACAGGAGCATGTTACCTTTGGATGTTTCTTTGGAAATCTTTCTAAATCCTATTTAAAACCATTTCTAACACGCCGTGCTCTGGAGGCCATGCCCAGAGCAGCCCTTGGAAGGGCAACTCCCAGGAGGCACTGGTGGCCCCCACTTGTCCAGCCGCCTCTGGGCCTGGGGCCTCCCGAGGTGGGCAGGTGGAAAAACGGTCGTGTTCTGCCTCTTCCGCGGGGATGGAGAGGGACGGCTGCCTAATCCCCTGGTCCCTGGTTAACACAGACCCCTGACAGCGAGCCGAGCCTGGCGGGAAGCACAGGCGGGCTGCTCTTCTTCCTGCGGACTGGAAGATGCAATAATACAAAAGTCGGCAAGTTTTTAAACTCAGCGCTTTTGCCTCATTCTCCAGAAACTTGTTCGTCTGTCTCTTGGTCTTTGGTTTTTGGTGATGGTAATATTTCATTCTTTCTCTCTGTCTTCCTGGGTCTTTAAATAAGAAGTTATGGGCATGGCAACCAGTTGCCATTCTGAACTGGAAATTCAGAATGCTCTTTGAACTGTGTCATACCAATTTCATCGGAAGTCTGTGTGTTTTCAGTAGATGCTTTGATGCTGCGGTTATCTAGGCAAAAACATGGCGAATTTTATTTTTTGCAGGTGGCAAGAATTATGAGATAAAAGTATGGAGAAGGCAAAAATCCATAGTTCTCAGAGAGGCGAGTGGTGTGCACACGTTTTCTTAACCTAAGTGAAAATGTGAAAAAATGCTTTTGCACTCATTCAGTGGCCTTGGGGTGCCTGTGTGTGTGCGTGTGTGTGGTGTGAAGGGCAGAGAGCACGAAGAACATGAGGTGTTTCCGTAGACTCGGCATATCCCAGCTTCAAGTGAATATTCAGGAAATACCCCTTCCCACCCGCGTTATCGTGCAGGATACGCCTGCTGAAATAATCCCCGCATTAAACTTTCTCATGCATTGCTGACTTTGGCCTCCTATCTCCCCACTGACCCCTCCCACTACGTAAGCTGAATAATAACACCAGAAGAAGTGCAGATGAAGTTTATGGTCACGCTTCCTTCATGCGGATCTACATGAAGGTAGTTTAATTAGCCCGCTCCCTCTCTTCATTGGAATTCACTGTGGTCAGGACCAGTCAAAAATTTTTCCTACTTCAGATCTTTGGCAGACAGATGGATTTGCCAGATAAGTTATAGGATGCCCAGCTAAATGTGAATCTCAGAAAAACAATAAATAACTTCTTAGTATAAGTGTGTGCTGAATAGTGTGTGGGATACACTTACACTAAAGAGAATTATTTGTAGTTTATCTGAAATTCTAATTTAATTGAGTACCCTGTATTTTTTGTTCTTGTTGTTGCCAAATCTGATGATTCAAATGATAGGGCTTTGCGTTTGCAGGACACTTTTAAATACCAATAAGAGAGAAACCAGGAAATTATGTTTACCCGCCTTGCCATCTCCATACCTGGCACAGGCCCTGCCTGCTTCCTGTAGGGGAAAAAAGGTTCTGTGACAAAATGGCAAACACAAACATTATGGCCATTTAGCCCCAGTATAAACTCTGCATGTGATGTCTGTGTTGGTGTCATTACCTAAGACTAAGGGGGTCCTATTGACAGTCTCTATTTCTATTAAAAATAAAATTAAAGAGATTAAAAAAAGATTTCAGCTACGTCAAAAATTAGAATATTTTATTATCTTCAAACTATTTCTAGTCACGCCTCAATTTAATAAGTTGAAAGCATATTGAAAATTGAATTTGTCTTTTAATCTCATAAGCTGCGGAAAGTCAAACCAACTTAAATGAAAAGATCAACCGGTGCGCTCCCTGAGCCCGTCACTAAAGCACTTCTCTGCCGGTTGTCACCATGTCCACGGAAGGGCATGACCTCTTGTATAGACAACACAGGATTAGAGTCCCTGATCTTAATGGTTATACAATGTCTTTTTCCAAAGTAAAACCTAAATTGAGATCACAATGACTATTTGTAAAGTTCTAACAGTAATTGTAGAGTCATGCTTCACAGATACCGTGTTTCTTTACAAATTGGAGGTTTGTGGCAACCCTCCGCCCAGCAAGTCTATTTGGTGCATTTTCCATCCAGCTGAGGTGACGGTTAGCATATTTTAGCAATAAAGTATTTTTAAAAATAAGGTGTGTACATTGCTTTTTTAGACATAATGCTATCAAACACTTAACAGACTACTGTATAGTGTAAACATAACTTTTATATGCACTGGGAAATCCCAAAATTCATAAGACTTGCTGTGTTGTAATATTTGCTTTATTGCAGTGGTCTGGGACTGACCCCACCATGTCCCTGAGGTATGCCTGTAGTTCAATATATCGTATCAGAAAATTACACATTACAGCATTTACATATTTATGCTTCAATTTAGTCCAAAATTAATCACGGTTCAAAAGCATTCCTTGTGGGTAAAGGTGGTTTGAAGGTACAAATTTTCAGTATAAGATAAATAAATCCTGAGGATATAATGTACAGCATGGCGACTATAGTTAATAATCCTGTATTGTATGTTTGAAGGTTGTTAATAGAGCAGAACTTAAAAGTTCCCATCATAAGAAAAAAAATCATAACTACGTAAAGTGATAGTTGTTCACTAAACTTATTGTGGTAATCATTTCACAATATATACACATATCAAATCATTACGTATGCCTAAAACTATACAATGTTATATGTCAGTTATATTTTATTTTTAAACAAAATACTTAAAAAAATAAATGAGGTCCTGTAGATTTCGGTTCCTTAACAAGGGAAGGATAAATGGACACAAGTCCTCCCCATTTAAAGATGAAAAACTGAGTGGCTCTTTTACAGAGAGCTGAGCAGTAAAAAAGGTTGAAGTTATAATCTGCCATTTCTTCCTGGGCAGCCACCGCACTGCCCTCTGCCAGCAGAACCCCAGTGACAGGGTGGCTGAGTGGCACAGAACAAGTGGTCAGAGCAGCCCTCCGTCCTGGTTTGAGTCCCCTCCCAGGGCAGTGGTGGTGCCAGACGCTGCCCAGAGGCAGGTCTAGACAGCAGCAGCTAGGAGGACGACACGGGACCTGCACCAGGCTGTCCTTACCCTCGGGGAGAGCTGTGAGATCTGTGGGCAGAAATACCAAATCCCTCTCCCTGGAGGAAAAGTTATCTGAGAGCTTGTCTCCTAGTTTTTCTTTTTCCTTTGCTCATACTTTTTTTTTTTTATGTGTGTGTATGATAAAAAGCACAGAACATATCCACCCGTCTAATAAGCATTTCAGTGTATCATACAGCATTATTAACTGTAAGCATAATGTCACCGAAAAGCTCTCTAGAACTTTTTTATTTTATGTGATTGAAACCTTATACCTACTGAACAGCAGTGACTCCTGGTTTCCCCTTCCTCCCAGCTTCTGGCAACCACACTTTACTTTCTGCTTTGATGAGTTTGGCTGCTAAATATACCTCTTATTAGTGGAATGATGCAGTATTTGTCCTCCTGTGATTGGCTTATTTCACTTGGTATAATATATCCAGGTTCATCTGTGTTGTAGTATGACAGAATTGTTCTTTTTTATGGCCGAATAATACTCCATTATATGTATATAGCATATTTTCTTTTTCATTCATCCAGTAACATAACATTTAGACTGTTGCCAGCTCTTGGCAATTGTGAATAATGTTACAGTGAACACGGGAGTGTACGTATCTCTTTAAGACAGTGATTTCAATTCTTTTGGATAAATACACAGAAGGGGACTTGCTGGGTCCTGTGGTAGCTCAGTTTTTGGAGGAAACACCCTATGTTTTCCACAGCCCGCTGCAGCACCCTCGTGCCTACTAACTGCCCCCAAGGGCCCCAGTTTCTGCTCCCCCTTGCCGACACTGGTGGTTTTCTGACTTTTGGATAATGATTGGCATAACCGATGTGAGGTAACATCACATTGTAGTTTCAATCTGCATTTTCCTGATGATTAATGATGCTGAACATCTGTTTATATAGCAGGTCTTCTTTGGAGAAATGTCTACTCAAATCCTTTGCTGATTTTTTAGTCAGGTAATTTGGCTCTTTGTTGTTGTGATTGGGTTGTAGAAATTTCTTATGTATTTTGGGTACTAACTTCTTATCAGATCTATGATTTTGAAATGTTGTCTCCCATCCCGTAGTTCGCCTGTTCTCCGTTGAGTGTTTCCATTGCATGGGTTTATTTCCGGGATCTCTATTCTGTTCAATTTCTTGTTTTAAATCAAGAAGTATGAGGCCTTTAATGTTGCTGTTCTTGTTCAAAATATTTTGGGCTGTTTTAAGTTCTTTGTGACTTCATATGAATTTTAGGACTGTTTTTATATTTCTGTTAAAAATGCCATTGGCCTTTTGCTAGAGATTACATTGAATCTATATATCGGTTTAAGTATTATAGACTTTTAAACAATATTAACTCTTTCAATTTATAAATACAGGCTGTTTTCTTTCTTTATTTGTGTCTTCTCTAATTTCTTTCAGCAATGTTTTGTAGTTTTTAGTTACGTATCTTTTGTCTTCTTGGTATTTTATTTTATTTTATTTTTTATGCTATTATAATTGGGATTTTAAAAAGTTTTTTTGGACTTTTTAGTGTTAGTATATGGAAATTCAACTCATTTTGTATATCAAAACTTTACTGAATTAATTTATTAGTTTTAACAGCATTTTTGTGGACTCTTAGGGTTTTCTACTTCTAAGATTATGTTGTCTACAAAGAGAGATAATTTTAGTTCTCCTTGAACTTGGATGTCTTTTATTTCTTTTTCTGGCCGAGTATCTCTGGCTAGAACTTCTAGTACCAGGTTGAATTGAAGCGGTGAGAGTGGGCATTCTTGCCTTGTTCCTGACCTTAGAGAAAAAGATTTCAGTTTTTCTCCATTTAGTAGGTTAGCTGTGGATGTTTTATATATGGCCTTTATTATATTAAAGTAATTTTTTCTATTCTTTGTTGGCATTTATCATGCAACGGTGTTGAATTTTGTCAAATGGGTTTTCTGTCTGTATTGAGATGTGATCTTTTCTATTAATATCGTGTATCACATTGATCGATTTTCATATACTGAGCTATCCTTCGATCCCAAAGATAAATCTCACTTGGTCATGGTGTATGATTCTTTTAATGTGCTGTTGAGTTGGATTTGCTACTATTTTGTTGGGGGTTTTTGCATCCATATTCACTAGAGATGTTGGTCTGTAGTTTTATTTTCTTGCAACATCTTTCCTTGACTTCGGTATTAGGGTAACGCTGGCCTCTTAAAGTGAGTTTGGAAGTTTTTCCTCCTCTTCAATTCTCTGAAAGAGTTTGAAAAGGATGGTTGTTAATTGTTCTTTAATGTTTGGTAGAATTCACCAGTGAAGCCATCTGGTCCCGGGCTTTTGTTGCTGTTTTGGGAAGTTTTTGATTGCTGATTCAAACTTTTTTTAAAATATATTTTATTGATTATATTACAGTTTTCCCATTTATTTTCTGTCCTTTATTCCCTTCCATCCCTCACGCCCCTTCCCACAGGCATCCCCCTCCTTAGTTCATGTCCGTGGGTCATACATCTAAGTTCTTCGGCTTCTCCCTTTCCTATGCTGTTCTTAGCCTGCCCTGTCTATTTTGTACCTACCATTTATGCTGCTTATTCCCTGCACCTTTTCCCCCATTCTCCCCCCTTCCCCTTCCCACTGATAACCTTCCATGTGATCTCCATTTCTGTGATTCTGTTCCTGTTCTCATGGTTTGTTTTTGTTTTTAGGTTCAGTTGTTGATTGTTGTGAGTTTGTTGCCCTTTTACTGTTCATAGTTTTGATCTTCTTTTTCTTAAATAAGTCCCTTTAACATTTCATTTAATAAAGACTTGGTGATAATGAACTCCTTTAACTTTACCTTATCCAAGAAGCACTTTGTCTGCCCTTCCATTCTTAATAATAGCTTTGCCGGATAGAGTAATCTTGGATATAGGTCCTTGCCTTTCATGACTTCAAATACTTCTTTCCAGCCCCTTCTTGCCTGTAAGGTTTCTTTTGAGAAATCAGCTGATAGTCTGATGGGAACTCCTTTGTAGGTAACTCTCTCCTTTTCTCTTGCTGCTTTTAAGATTCTCTCCTTATCTTTAATCTTGGGTAATGTAATGATGATGTACCTTGGTGTGCGCTTCCTTAGGTCCAACTTCTTTGGGACTCTCTGAGCTTCCTGGACTTCCTGGAAGTCTATTTCCTTTGCCAGATTGGGGAAGTTCTCCTTCATTATTTTTTCAAATAAGTTTTCAATGTCTTGCTCTTCCCCTTCTCCTTCTGGCACCCCTATTATTCAGATGTTGGAATGTTTAAAGTTGTCCCAGAGGTTCCTAAGCTTCTCCTCATTTTTTTGAATTCTCATTTTTTCATTCTGTTCTCATTAAATTTTTTTCTTCCTTCTGCTCCAAATCGTTGATTTGAGTCCTGGTCTTCTTCCCGTCACCGTTGGTCCCCTGTGTATTTTGCTTCATTTCACTTTGCACAGCCTTCACTTCTTCCTCTATTCCGTGATCATACTCAGTGATTTCTGTGAACACCCAGATTACCAGTGTTTTCAGCTCTGCATCTGATAGGTTAGCTATCTCTTCGTCTCTTAGTTCTGTTTTTGGAACTTTGCTCTGTTCTCTCATTTGGGCCCTATTTCTTTGTCTGGCTGTGCCTCTTACTGTGTAAGGGGCGGAGCCTTAGGTATTTGCCAGGGCGGGGTAACCCACGTGCTGCTGTGGTACTGTATATGGGGGAGGGGTCTGAGACAGAACAATGCTGCTTAGTTGGCTCTCTCTACCACTTTCAGTTGCTTCCCACACTACCCACAAGCAAGTTGGCCCTTTTTAAAAAATTTTCTTTTAAAGATTTATTTTATTTTAATTTTAGACAGGAAGGGAGATAGAAAGAGAGTGAGAGAAACATCAATGTATGGTTGCCTCTTGCACGCCCCCTACTGGGGACCTGGCCCACAACTCAGGCATGTGCCCTGACTGGGGAATTGAACTGGCCCCCCTTTGGTTCACAGGCTGATGCTCAATCCACTGAGCTACACCAACCAGGGCGCAAGTTGGGCCCTTTTGGTGCTGGTTCCTGGGTGGGTGGGTTTATGTACATTCTAGGACCCTGAAGGCTCCTCCAATGAACTCTCCTATGAGGCTGGGAGTTTCTCCCACTGGCACAACCCCCACAGGTTTTTATAGCTAGAGGTTTTGAGGCTTTCTTTTTCTGCACTGGGACCCTGGGTTATGTAGTCTCTCTCACTGCCCTGTTACTCCTCCCGGTTTATCCGCACGCAAATGTGGGCCCACCAGCCACCATCTTGTCCTCCTGGTCCACCAGCCACCAACTTACTGCGTCCCCTCCACCCTGGCTTCCTGTCTGTCTCTGCCCCTCCTACCAGCCTGAATGTTTCTTCTTTAACTCCTTGGTTGTCGGAATTCCATGCAGTTGGATTTTCTGGCAGTTCTGGTTGTTTTTTGTTTTTAAATATGTTGTTGTCCTCCTTTTGGTTGTGCAAGGAGGCAAAGTGTATCTACCTACCTGATTCAGACATTTTACTAGTTACAGGTATGTTCAGGTTTTTTTTATTTTTCATGATTCGGTCTTGGTAGATTATTTGTTTTTAGAAATTTATCCATTATCTTCTAGGTCATCTGATTTATCGACATATAATTACAGAAGGAAAAGAAATAATAATGATAAAGGAAGAAAGGAACAAAATGGAAAATAGAAAAATAATACAAAATCAATGAAACTAAGAGTCTTTTTTTTAAGGATCAACAAAACTGATGGTCTTTAGCTGGACTAACTGTGGAAAAAAGAGAGAAGACTAATACATAAAATTAGACTTGAAAGATGAGATACTATAACCGATGCCACAAAAATTAAAAATTATACATAAGCCTCCTAGTCCTGATAGCTTCATTAGTTCTCACCTCCCCACTCATAACCTCCATGGCACTCACACATATTGTTTAGTTGAAAGGACTTTCTCTCCGCAATCACAGGCCAGTAGGGGGGTTAAATAGTGGGCATACTCTATTTAACAAGGACTGGAGGGCTTTGTTTTGGGGGGCAGGGAAACCTCACTGGAACCCTACTAAGTTGTAAGTAATGACAACTTTGGCAAGGTACAAGGAGATTCCAATAAATATATTTATTCTACAGTAGTACTTACAAAATCAAGGTTAAGTAAATAAAAAGATAGATTCTACTGGGATGAAGGATTAGCTATTCAACAGTTCAGTCCTGGGATCTGTCTCCTTTGCTTTATTTATTTTCTAGTTTCCTAATTCATGACTCCTGATTGGAAGGTTTAAAGATATATTAATCTTGCACAAAAGTTTAAGTGGTGAAGCTAGGAGTCAACCCTTCCTGGCTCCAAGAAGACGGTTCCATTATATATGGATTTGAATAGGCAAATCTGAAATAGTGAGTATAAAATATTATTTAACATCATGCTTTATGCCAAAATGAAGTGTACAGATCTCGACATTTTTAGAAGCTGCAAAATGTTAAAGCTGATCACCATAATTCGACTGTAAGAACTTTATGCCATTGCCATATTACAGTGCAACACCAACAAAAAACATCCACCATTTTTGTCAGTATATCAGGAAAGATGTTGCAATTGACATGCATCAGTACTGAGCAATTTTGGTAACCATTATGTTGGTCTTAATATGTATAATTATTATAATTTATTATTTAATATGCAGTGTTATGATTACTGTAATCTTGAAAAAGTATTTCCTTTAATAATGTCATACAAATGTTCACTATTTTGCAGCACTAGAGTTGCAGCTGAAAATTGCACCTGGAAATTCCTAACTTTTAGAAACATATTAGATGTGATAAAACACTGTGAAGTAGGTCAAACTACCCAAATGTGCTGTGTTGTTAATTTTGGAAAGAGTACTAAGAAACATTAGAGACATTGCTGAGGAAATAAAAAGCAGTCTTAAATTAAAAATATGCAATAACAGTTGAAAGAGTATATGGTCCCCAAGTTTAATTTGTCCCTCCTCTCCACTTTTGCATTTGTTCCTAAGGGAAAATCAGTGTCCAATAATGCTAGGTTTTCGGGAATGCAACTCTTGCACAAAGTGCAACCACTCTGTGTTTTTCATTAAAAGCATCTGACGATATTTTGCTTTCTTGTCCGGTTTTATGAAAGAGTCCTGTGGTTTATCAGCCACATGGAATTTCCATGAGGATGAAGACTAATGTAACCCCCAAACCTAATACCATGTTTGCTGGAAAATAATACCGTCTAATAAATATTTGGTGAATAAATAAACGAATAACAGCCTTAGATAACTTCGTACCAACACCAGTCCCAAAGACTGCAGTCTAAAAACTTTCCTTCAGATTACTTATAAGACTTTTCATTTTTCGGGAAAGACACCAATATTTCTTCTTTCAGAGATAGGTTGACTGAGCACTGACGTTGCTGCCAGGTAACAATTAAACCATTTTACAGTCCTTTAGTAACCCAAACAAATCAATTAGTCTTTGGCAGAAAACGGTTCCAAAGACATCAAAGCTTGCCCCTTGTGGGATTTTCATATACGATGCTTTGTTTTGATGTTCTCCATCCATATTGAGAGTAAATGTAAGAAGTGATTTTTGAAACTCAGCCTTGTGTTCATCTTAATAGATGATGAGAAGTTATTGGGGTTCTCTTTAGGAAAACCCCCAGAATAAAACTAGGTTATCCTGAATAATTGATTTGCTTGCAACTCTTTGAAGCTGTAAATTACATAATTGAAAATGTTTCTCTGTGTGTGCGCGTGTTTAAGTGTTACAAAACTTAGAATCTAAATTTGGAGCAATGTAATGGGAACTAAGTCCAATTTTCAGCCACAGTTTTTGTACCTAGCCTTGCCTTTCTTTTCTTGCTTTCTCTTTTAATTTAACTTGCGTTTTATTCATCTCTCCTAAGCCCCTTTGGAATAAGGCAAGGTCTCAAATAATGTCAAAATAAATAATGTCAAAATCTATCAAAGCCATTTATTTTCTTTAACCCTTTGAAGGGGCAAATTAAAGCAGGGATATTGTTTTAGTAAATGAAACAGGCATGTATTCCTTTTTCACAGACGATAAGGTGGCTTTTTTTTAGGCTAGGTGATGTTTTGTTAAACACCCACTAACTTTGGTTATAGGTAGCACTACCTTATCTGGTATGAAATCTAAACTCATGCTTTGTAGCTCCCTCGGGCTGATTTGAGGGGTTGGGGAATGGATTGGGGACGGAGCACAGAGCACAACAACAACCATCTCTCCATCTCAGAGTGTGTGTCAATAATGCCACAGTTTTTCAATAACCCCTCATGCAGGCCCCACATGGACTTCACCTACCCTATTTATATCTGGTTCAACCATTCCACCCTGTATTTCTTTTCAGTAATTGATTTAATAACTCTGATCTATTTGGTAATTTGCTAGTAGAGTCTGAGACATTGAATGTGGAGACTCTTAACTCAGATTTGTGTTCATGTCTCAGATAAGTTTATCAGCTGTGTGACTTTGGGAAAATACTCAACCTCTCTGTGTCTCAGTTTCCTCATCAGCAACATGAGATTAATAGCAAGAAGTTGTGGGGATTAAATGAGGTAAATACATATGAAATAGTTGGCACGATGTCTTTTGTATGCATGGCTTGTAGTCACTAAAAATGTTCTGTTATGTTGCTGCTCTTCCTGTAGTTTATGAGTTTTACATTTGCACAATATTCATTTAACCAGCTCCCTGCACCTCTAGCTGACCTCACCCTGTTTGTGAATATAAAGAACCTATTATTTTTAGTCTTGGAGTCCCTTGCCAATACTCTCTTAAATTCTTTTTTTGGGGGCATGTCTAATTTCTAGTGTATGCCTTCCTGTTTTCTTCACTTAGCCTGTCTTTCCATTTTTGAAAAATGGAAGGAGAAAACCCTATTTTATTTTGCCAGCTGACCATGAAGAGTTGTATGTGTGCTTTTGTTATTTTCTTTAAAGTGCCAGGTCTTTTGCTTCCTTGGCATGCATTTATCCTGGACTTTTAGCAAGCTATTCTAAAATAGTCACTAGACTGTCTTAGCTTTTAAACTCTTCTTTTCAATTTTTCCCCTAACAAATGTTCCCACTTGGCCATTAAGCTCTTTTCATGAATAATAACGTGAGGCATTTCTTTGGGTTTCCTTCTCCCTCTGGAAAGTAAAAATTGCCCTGACAACTGCTCACTAGTTTTTCACCCCCAATTCCTTCCTGCACGACGCCCAGCCATGTCTCGGGGCCAAGTTCCACATATTACCTTCCATCTGGATTATTCTACAAAGCTGCCTTCTCAGAATCCACACTCAACCTGTCTCTTGATCAGTGTTTCTGCCAGGCCGGTTGGATCCCTCCGTTGCCCATTCTTTTACTCACTCAGCCGATAGCTGGCTGTCGTGAAAAATGCTGCAATAAACACGGGAGTGCGTACGTATCTTTGTAACCTGTTCTCATTTCCTTTAGATACATACTCAGAAGTGGAACTGCTGGATCATGCAGTAGTTCTACTTTTAATTTGGGGGGAACCGCCATGCTGTTCTCCATTGCAGCATTATTCCTAATAGCCAAGGTATACACACGGAAACAAACTAAGCCTCCCTCACGATGAATGGTTAAAAAAGATGTGATATACACACGTAATCAAACGCTATTCAGCCAGGAGCAAGGAGGGCAGCCTGCCATTGCAACAACCTGGGTGGGCATTGAGGACATTATTCTAAGTGAAATAAGTCAGAGAAATATACATGCCATATGTTATCTCTCATTTGCCTGATCTAAAAAAAAACAAAAAACAGTTAACTGATAAAAGCAGAGAGAAACTGGTGGTTTTCCAGGGCTGGGGGCTGGGGAAATGGAGAGGTGCCATTTACGGGCACATCCTCGCCACAGGTAGATAAATAAGACCTGCAGGCCCAACACACAGTACAGTGATCACAGGCCACGAAACTATTATAAACATTAAACTCATGAGGAGACTAAATTTTAATTGTTCCCAACGCTACTGGAAATGATAATTATGACATGATAGAGGTTTTTAGCTAACATTACGCTGGTAATCACATTGCAATATAAATGTATCCAATCAATACGTTGTACTCATTAAACTTGTGCGGTGTCCTATGCCAAATGTAACTCCATTAAAAGAAAAGAAAAAATAAAGCCCTAGTATTGGGGCGGGCCCTTTCATTCGTCCAATTCTCCACTTAGCGAAGGGAGCCCTTTGGCCCATGTAATACCATCTCTGCACTCCAGGACCCCACATTCTGACAGGCTGTGAGGTCCCCGCTGAGATGGGGACAAATGCAGGCTCTATGGAGACTTGCAGCAGAGGGCCTCCCACTCAGACCGTTTTAGGGAAGGCTTCCCGAAGGGGCTGATACAGTAACTGAGATAGAAAAGAGAAGGGATGGTTTCACTATTTTACACTAGCAGCTATTGGGAGCAGAGACAAAGGAAGCTGGGTCCTGTTTCCACAGCTGGGGTGACAATGAAGTAGAGGAAAGACTGAACCACCTCTTTCAAGAAACGTGGCCATGCAGGGTTGGAAAGAACCTGCAGGAGCGTGAACCTGCAGGAGGGGAGGACAGGACAGGAGGTGAAACGGATAGAGACGAAATAATTAGATGCACTAGGGGCTAGAGGTCTGGATATTGTTTCCGAGGAATAGTGTTGTGACAACGACTGGAGGAGGGAGTCCTAAGGAAGTGGCCAAAGGCCTAAGTGGCCACAAAGAGTTGAGGCTGGGGTCATCGGCACTAACGATGCAGGTTAGAGGGGTTGTTAACAGCACGGAAGCGGAAGCCAGGCAGGCAGCCCTGGGGGTGGGGAGGGGGCCTGTGAGGCCTGGACTGAAGATTTCAGCACATGAGGAAGAGACCTCGAAGAGTTAGTCGTAGCCTGGGCCCCAGGGTCTAGGAAACATGGGTCCAAGTCCAGCTTGTCCTCTTGCTGTGTGGCCTCAGACAATTCCCCTTAGTTCTCCCTACATCCCCTTGTCCACATCTGTGAGTGGGGAATAATTGCCATGCCACCCTCCTGGGATCGTTGGGCTGCGGTATGAGAATAAAGGTACAGGATAAACGCTCAGCCCGGAAATGCTCAGTCTACCTAAGACCATCGACTATATTCCAAAGTGAGGGGCCTGAGTGAGTGTAAATTATCGGATTAATTATCTAAGAAAAACACAAAACCACAAACATCAGAATAGATTTAGGGCTCTACTCTGGAGGGAATAGAACGAAAGTCACAGTGTCGGCTATAGGACAGGTATTCGTTAAAGGAGTTTTCCCGGAGAGAGTGATGCCTGGAGTCCTCCCTATGCCCTCCCCATGAGGGAGCTGAGGGAGCTGAGGGAGCTTCAGCAGAACTGCCCAGAGTGTTCTCTAGGTGATCCCTGGGCTGCGAGAGAGAGAGAACGTATTGGGGTCTCGCTTCCTTCTGAGAAACCCAGAGGGCTAACAGCTGATACACAAGTCAAACGAGAGAGCTGTCTGCGTTGGGTTCCGCCTGTACTCTTGGTCAGGGCGAAAACATGGGCTGCCGTTTCTCACGGACTAGATATAATCCCGCCAAAGAAGGAGCTACTGTGTGGTTATACGCAGGCCTGTCCAGGCAGGCTGACTGCAGGGGCCACGGCACCCGGCGGACAAGAGCTGGAGGAGGAGGGTCAGACTCAGAGGGGCTGCAGAAGGAGCAGGACTACTGACGTAGGAAGATGGTCTCTACGAAACTCCCCTCAGGCAGGCTGTCTTCCGGAGCCAGCAGGGAGGAAGAGAACGTCACTGTGAATGAATGGAGGTGGAAGATCTCTATATCATACCAGACTAGATAGTCTGACTTCTGAACTGAGGTCATGCCTGGAAACTTAATGACTCCACAGTGATCAGAAAATCTGTGGGGCTAGAGAAGGTTTTCTGCTCTGTTACATTTTGTTTTGTTTTGTTTTGGTTTTAGAAAGGAAATAACTCTGCATGTTGAATAAATTACAGAGGGACAATGAGACATAAAAAAAAATGTCTTGCTTTTTTTTTTTTTAAACACCCACAAGCTCTATGTGTTCAACATCACATTACAGAAGTATTATTAAATGATAGGTTCAGCAAAAGTAAACATACCTGTTTGACATGAATCTTGAAGAAAGTGAATTGGACTTGAAGTTGGAAACTTTATTTCATTCTAGATGCAGCCTGGGACCCTAGCTTTGATCCGGGGGTACACAGAATCGGAGTTGTAGCCTTCTGTATGGAGTCATGGGAAGGCCATGTTTTAGTCACGCACAGAGGAGAAAAAGAATCTTTGAAGAGGCTGAGGTGTAGGGAGAGTTGACGCGGAACTGGCGACTGTGAGCACAGAGTGCAGGTTGAGCCTGGAGGGCAATGTGGGCGAGAGCAAACGGAGAGAGTGAACTGCAGACACCTCTCCCCTTAAGGCGGAGTGGAGACGGGGGAGGCGAGCTCCCCAGCATCGGGGGCAGCAGCCTGAGCCTGAGTCACACGGGCCAGGGTGACCCGGCTCGAGAGCTCTGAACCCGGCCACTTCCACCATCAGTTCGCACGCCAGCTCCAGTGCCTGTAACTGACCAGGTGACTGTTCAAATAATCTACTTTGCGTGTAATCTATTTTGTATATCAGCTCAATTTCATATGTAATCTACTTTATGTATGAAATGAATTTCATGGGTAATCTTTTATATCTTTTTTTCACGAGCCTTATCGACCGGGCAGATCAAATGCGTACAACTGTGCACTAAGCACGTAGTTCTGTTATCAGTCCTCACCACAGATCAACTTTAAGTGTAATATTACAACTTGTGTTACACATTATTGGACATTATAGGCCTCTGACATCATACGTGAATAAGAAATACAGACGTTAAATCATTTAGGTATGTATACATATGTATGCATTACACACATATGCATGTGTGTGTGTATTTAACAGATAAGGCTACATAGGCTCAAGAAAAGAAGCTGCTTCAAGGTCCTGCACTAAAGCAGCACCTCGAGAGGGCAAACAGAGGACCCTTCCACACGGCCTGATGGCCGACTCATACTGCGGCCTTCAGTGGCAGGCAGTGCGGGCCTTGGTCCCCACCCACTCCCCATCCACGCCTCTAGCATCTCTCTGTATCATCTGTCCACTACCCATCATCTACTTATGCAGCCTTTACACATCTACGTACCCGTACTTTTTCTATCATCCATCTGTCCACTTGTAGTTTTTTTTAATCATATAATAATTCAGTGATATTTAAATGGCATTAACTACCTGCTTGCGCATTAGGCAAACCTGGCCCAACTCTAACTGGTCTTTACCTGATGTTTCTTTAAAGCCGAGGTTTCTCTTAACCTCACAGTTTTATGAAGATACCAGTGACGCCTCTTCCCCCTTCAGAGACCGACTTCGGAGAACTCAGGCAATTCAGTTCACTTCTCGGTGCTTCAGGCATTTTATCTGCAATAAAATTTTTTTTTTTAAACAAACCTTCCACTAGGCTTCTTCACAGGAACCAGGAGGGGCCCGGCCGTTCACTGACTGGTGGTCCCTGCAGGGTGCCCTGTCCTGGGGGCTTCCTGAACAGAGGACAGCTCAGAAACGGAAAGAGACCTCGTGGCAAGAACACGGGCCCAGTGTGGAATCTAAACACTATTTAGTCGAGTATCAGGCAACAGCTTGTGTTTCTGTGTTTTCTGAGTGTGATTTGAGTAAGGGAGCCTGGCCCGCCACCCACGTCTTTGGCAAGTGGTGAGGTTTACAAGGAACTGTCCTCTGTAGGCTCCTGTGTAGGAGCATTTTGAAGGACTTCAGCAAGGAGTCAAAAGCAGCTTTCTGGTGCCGGCCTCTGAAGGAGCGAGATCCGTACTTTAAAGCTCCGTGCCTGTGCCACTCGGGCTTGAAAGCAGGAGGTGAAGGAGCCTCATCGAGAGTACACTGCAGTAAGCAGGTGCTCAGTAAATATTTGTGGATGTGACCCACTGACCTTGGGAACCAGCTACGGTTCAGAACGTTCCATTGATTCTCCAGACAGCCCTTTCGTTCTCTGGGTGACTCTCCCAGAGAATATTCTGGCTCTGTCTGGTTTCCACCTCCTGCAATGCCTCCATTCATGAAGGTCTGAATGTTCCTACGCCAGACGCACTTCATTTGGCAAAACTTATTGTATGAGCTCATGATGTCCATTCAGGAACTAAAAGATGAATTTATCTAAGATATCTTTTGTTTAGACTGGATGCTAAGAATTCTTACCCAACCTTGAGATACATTTAAATGTTCCACATTTTTTATTTTTGAGGATTCTTATTGTCTGTCTCAGTTTGAAAGTAAGTTCTGGGCTATCTCTGGGGGTGATAATTATCCCCTATATTTCCATCTATGATCAACACAAAGAGGACACTTACATCTAAATCTCTCGGTGAAATACCCTTTGTGAATTTTTTATCAGAGCTATCTTCCCAAAAATTATCATGCCCATGTACCACCTGTATTATAATCTACTTAATATTTTTCTTTCAGTGGCCTACTCTTTATATATTTATGTCTATATCTATCTATACCTGTACTTATGTCTCTGTTGATCTATGAAGTGTTCTATCACTAAGAGAAGTAGAAAACCTCATATTATTTACCACAACTACTTACCAACTATTTGAATGTCTGCAAGGCCCCAGACAGTCACCAAGTTCCGATGATTTGTTCAAAAACAACTCCGATGTAGTCTCATTTCTCTTTCCTCACTGCTGAAGGGCTAGAATTTGCAACAGTCTTCTTCAATTTTGTCCCTTTCACGTAATTCTTCAGCAATACCAAAGTGTTTGTACCCTATTTCACTGTGCTGAGGTGCCCTTTTTCACACATTTGTATCTCCGAGGTCAGTATGCACAGTTCAACTGATGATGAATCAGAGGCTAACGGGCAGCGTTCTTTGCATTTTAGTGGCACCATGAACACTGAGACCTTACAGTGAATGGCAACTGCTCATGTCCCTCTCTGCCCAGGGACGCCCTTCCCCATCTGCCTCTTCCTTACCTTCTTGCTTTTTAAGGCCAGTTCAGGAACTTCTCTGCTCAGAAAACTTTCTGAGACTTTCCTTTCCCCAGCAGGTTCAGGTATGTCTTTCTCTGTGTTCCTATAATATTGGCACTTGTTTCTATTATTATAGTTCCACGTTTTATTATAAATGTCTACGTAGGGGTTGGCATCACCCCTAAGACCCCCGCTCCCTTTGCAGATGGTGACTGTATTATTCTTAGTACAGGCAGCAGGGTCCTCTGATTACAGAGCATAGACTGTCACAAGTTGGGACCTTGGGGAAGTGAACTTCTCTCTGCCTGTTTCTTTATCTGAAAAATGGGGACACTTTCATGTACCTATCCCAAGTTAGTTAATGCATGTGAGAGCTCATAACAGCATCTGGTATATATCCATTGGTGTGTAAGCACTAGTTCTTAATAATAGCTTTTTATCCCCAATTCCAGAATAAAACAAAGGCAGAAAAAAAATACTCATTAGAATTAAATATGTCTCTTGTGCTTGATTCTAGGAAGATAAAACTTGCTGCTTTCCACCCGGAAAGTCCCTAACCCTGGAGCTGGTGACACATCTGATTTGTCCAAATAAAACTGATCTTTTCCAAGGACAGCAGATACTAATCCCATTTTACCCACCGAAGCTTTTCGAGACCCTAGACTCAGGCTGGGCGCTCAACCAAAAAGTAACTTAAAAGTTGCGATTTTTGCCCTCACAATTGTTTTACATTTTATAAACAAAATTACACCTAACACTTAGATAAATGAAAATAAATATCAGAGTGGATAAAGGAAAGCACATTTGTTCTCCAGCTGATGTCATTTGAAATCCCGTTTGTCCCCTGTGTGTTTTGAAAGAGGCTGCATGAGGCTAATTAGAAAAAGAAAAACAAAAACAAAAGAAATACTCTGGACACATCTGGCTCATGCCACTTTTTCCTTTAAACACTGAATTATTTAACAATCATCATCTGAACCTTGTTGGCTGGTACAGAGATTGGACATTTCTTTCATGTATCATGAGCCAATAAACTAAAGGAAAAAGTCAGTAAGGGACATGGAAGAATGATTTACTACAAAGGCCATTCTTTTTTTTCATTTAATTCTGAAAAAGAGTATATAATTCTAGTCACCAAATGCTAAAACAATGCATGGGTCTATATTCATTGTTGATAAATAAGAAAGTTAGAGGGTGAGGACACACAAAACATCTCTGTCTTACAACCACTGCAAATGTTGTGACCAACTCAGTGTTTCCGTGTGATGCGGCGTCTTCTGATTTCTGGGATTATCTCAATATTCCAGATTTTGCTCCTTTCTCTGAGAACAGGTGAATTCAGGCTGAGGGTCAAAGGTGGCCTTCAAACTAGAATTTTCCTAATCTGATGCCTGGAACTAATTAGTAGCTAAAGTAAATCCCATCCAAATAGTTCTGTAAGTTTGCTTTTTTAAATATGTTTAAGAACTCTTTAAATACCCAGCTATTAAAAGTGAGGAAGCACAGTGTTGGTAGATGATGGGCGCTTAACATTTGCTGCTATTTTAAGGCACACAACCCCCCCCCGCCCGCCCACGCCATTGCACTTGGCAAGAGCAGATTATGGAAGGTACACTCAACAGGTAACTACCAACAGCTGGGGGAGAGGGGGCCGCTTGTGAAGACAGAACAACCTTCTGCTTGGAAATGATTACATTGGCATCACACAGGTGAACATCAAACAGTCCACAAACTCCTCAAGTCACTCTTTCAATGTAGGGGAAATCATGTGATTTGGAAAACTTTTAACGGAGTAACAGAAAACAAAATCCCAGAATTTGTTAAATCCCACATACTGCCCCAACCTCTGGACAGATAATCTCCCCCTAAAAAATTATATTTTTGTATACATTGATATATTTTTATATTGGTGTATTTTTGAGAGGAGGTATGGAGAGACTCCATCTTTTGGGGGAGAACAATGGCTTAGTCTCTTTCACGCTGGGCACTGCCAGCCTGCCCTGCATTTATCCTCATCGTCTTCACACCATCTGATGTGAAGTCTTGGTAACAGAACCATGAGTCGGCTCAGCTTTTGCTGTCATTTCCTGTAAAAGATATTTCAAACATTTTCCTCTTTCCTCCTAGCCCTTCTTCCTCCTGCCACCCTTGTTCTTTGCAGTCTAAATGTCCTCTTGTTTTCCAGGGACAGTGGAGCTCTCAGAAAGAACAGCCTCCACTCCCTGGGATGGCCCAGATTTCGGCTCAGCCTCCATCACCACTGCCTCCTGCAGTGACACTGGCCTAGGGACCCTCTCTCCACCCACACCCCGAAGCTATCCCAGCCTGCCTTCTCTCCGGCTGGTCCTTTGCCACCGTTTAATCATGGCCAATATTTTATTTGCTCATGCTCAAAGGTCTGAAGCTGTTTTCTTTTCCTACTAAACACTCCCTCTAGTTTTCCTCGACGACTCACATGGCTCTAATGAGTCCCTTACAAGCTTAGGGTTTCATGTGTGTTCCTCCCGCTCATCGCTTCAACATTTCAAATCCGTACACCCAAGGGCCTAACGGGCATCTGCACGTGGGAGACTCATCCAAATGGGCACGTGCGCCCCGAGCCCACCCCGCCCCCTCGCTCCTGTGGCCGGTCTCAGTAACCGACACCACCAGCCCTGACGTTGCCTGAGCCTAACTCTTGAGCCTCATTTTGGGGCCCTTGATTCTTTTTCTCTCCCTTAATCACCAAGGATTTTTGGTTCAGCTTCTAAATGCACCTTAGTTCTAGTTACTTCTCTACATTCTCCATGTAATTTTCCTCGCTCGACACAAAAGCATCTTTCATCAGAAGTGCTGTCAAAGGAGAATTACGCATCGGGCACTCGTTAAAAACTGTAAGACAGATTTTATTCAGGCTCTTGCAGCAGGGGAGAGAGGCTGAGCTGGGATTCCGGCCACAGAGGTGACTGGGCGTTCAGAAGGGAGGAGAAGGAAACAAGGACTTAGTAGGTCAGAGGAATGGGGAATTACAAAAAATCAGGTAGAGGGGTTAGTCAGCATGTGCAGGTCTGCTAGCTGGTGTTTATTAAAGTTAGGGTCCTACCCACCCACAGAGATTGGGAGACAGGGACCCTATCTTTCTTAATGGTTACATTTCAAAGGATGGCTCCCAGGACCTTGAGAAAGACATTCCTTGGTTGCAGAAGATACAAGTCAAAGGAACAGAGAAAGGATTTACAATTGCAAGTTTTTTTTAAAGTAAATGCACTAAAACCAGGGAGGCCACCGGCCTGTGGTCGGGTTTTGGCTATAACAAACAGTAAATTATTTTCGCAGCACTGACTTTCCTCAGGCAGGCATTTAAGAAGGTCGAAGTTGTCATCCTAGGGACAAAGCCCTGAGCTGATAGAAGCTGTGCTAACATTTGTTCAAGTCTCTCTGTGCGGGGGTGAACAAAGTCACTTGTGCTGAACGTCACAGTTCTTAGCGGCCAAAGTTCAGGACTAGTTGAAAAGGTGGACCGTCTTCCAGAGCCTAACTAGAGTGCGATCAACACGAGAATTTTTGTTGGCGTTCTAACACAAACCAGCTGGGAGCTCGTCCCAGACACGGCTCCCAGTAATTCCTCCCAGCCCTGCACCTACGGGTCACTCCTCCTGCAGGATGGAGACGTGAAAAAACCAGCTCCACCCCTGTGTCCCAGATTACATTTCCTTTTTAAGTTTTATTCTGAGACCTTTGACCAACCTCACAGTCCTTAAGCAAGCACATCAAAGCCTTCTAGTCGGTGATTATCTTCGTTCCTTAAAATGTCGCCATAGATGTTTTTGTTAGTAAGGATCGTTATGGCATGACAACCAAGATAAACATGAAACTGGCGATGGCACCTGTTATAAACGCTAATCTACCACAGGACCACCAGGAGGTGTGGCCCTTGGCGCCACTGCCTTATCTGTTCCTTTGCTTTGTCAATTATCAGTACCTAAGTTATACCACTAAAAAAAGTACAGGAACAGGACTCTGTAGCAGAGAATGATCTCCGCAGAATTCCTAGGTCATCTGTTCTACTCCAACCGAATTTTCCCTTTAGCGGAAAATTTACCCTACAGTAAATTCTGTGATATTCTATGGAGTTGCCTGCTTCATCCTTCAGTCTGAAACACTTTCTCATTATACCTTTGTCCCACTGTCAGATAGCTTCCAACAAGAGATGGGGGCTAGTTTCCTTTCTTTGAATTTTGTCTCATAATTTGTTTTGACCAATAGAATATAATAGAAATTTCTGGCCCTCAAGAGCCCTTTCACTTTCTTAGAACCCTGAGCTATGATTCAAGTAGTCTGAGTATCCCACCGAAGAGAGAGAGAGAGATGCAGCCAGCCCCCAGCATTCTAGCCAGCCCAGTTTAGGCCCCGGACATGGAAGTGAAGTGATCGTGGCTGTCCAACGCGAGCCAAGTGCCGCTGAGTGGAGCCTGATGAAGACCCCAGATGACGCTTTCTGAAGTAGTAGACACGGGCCATCTCTGCAAGGCGTGTTCAAATTATAGAATCAGGGGCAAATAAATGCCTGTTGTTTTAAGTGGTTATTAAGTTTTGGGGGTGGTTTGTTTCACCTCTGAACACACACACACGTGCGCGTGCACACGTGCAATTTTGTAACATCTCTTTCTTGTACTTACCTCACTTTGCTTGAAAGATCCAGAGTGATCACTGGACAGCTTTTCATTTTGCTTTTACAATGCCTTATCAACTGATGCTTTGGAAGGAAAAATCAGTTAACTTCAGGTACAGTGAGTTCAAACTTTGGAAGATTTTGCTCGCTCTCAGGTCCACATCCTCTGTACTTTCACTGTTAGGTTTACAAACAGTACGTCCATGTCTATTGCGGGCTAGTTCAGTGAAGCCAACATGACTAGGCAGGTGGATAAAGCGAGATCATTCTTGTGGATTCTGATTCACTTTCCCCGGTGCCGATTATCACAACCGCACGGCTGTAAGTAAATATGCAGTGTTAGTGGGGATAAATTTTTCCAATTTCCCTTGTGAAGAGTGAGAAATATAAGGTTATTTGTAAACACTAAATACCATTTGTAATTCTGTCCTATATAGTGGGAGACAGAAGAGGAAATATCGGAGGCTCTATATCAATCAATGTAGGCGTATTAGGGAGGGGATGCCCCTCTACTCTTTGTTGAAAAGCACACATGGGGACCATGAGCACACTTCCCAAGCCACAGAACAGATGAGGCCGCAACATGTGTCACAAAAAATTCAGAGCTGATGGTTGCTCCTGTGTTTTTCTCCATGTGATCTTTTCCAGGCCACTGCAAGACCTGTGGAAAGGGACGCAAACAGATGCAGCAGGAAGGGCTGAGTGGGAAGCTGCTCCAGGAGGCTCTCTGAGAAGCCAGGCTGGCTGCTGGAGAATGATGACAGCGGCGGGGCAGCAAGGGGACACAGGGCATGGTTAGTCAATGGCCACCAGAAAAGCTGCCTGACATATGCCAGCAGCCACAGATGCCCCTGGCTGCAGACGAGAACACAACAAAGCCCCCGGAACGTGAGGCTGTGTGAAGCAGGCTTCAGCCTTCCTCTTCCTATGAATGCTCATTAGGGAACATGGCTTCCCAGTCCCTGAACCGGGACAGATAAATGACAGGAACACCTTGCCACTTGGTCTGGAATTCCAAAACTCCACGAAGCAAGCCTGGAATCAGTCAGTGACAATGACACTGAACCCTAACGTGGCCTTCCACTGTTGTCCAGCATTGGTCTTTTACTGTTTTAGAGATCAAATAACAGTTTTGCTGATCAGAAAGACTCAAAGGGAGACAGAGGATGCACCTAGAAACTTGCCTCACGCTGAGTGGGAACCCGTCCGTCTCCCAGCGGTGCAGTGAGGGCGAGGGCGGGGAAGGAGGTTGAGACAGACTGTGCCATTCATTACAAAGGAATTCAGGCCACATTCTTCTCTTGCTTTCCAGGAAGCTTGAGAGAACACAACCGTGGTCATTGCGGTCTAACCCCAGTTTCCACAGCCCTATCATTTGGTTTGTTAGAACCACCATTCTCGCTCCCTCAATCTGAGCGGACCAGGAAAGGAGGGGCAGAATCAAGTCTGTGCACTGGAAGTGCAGGTTATCTTCTCTGTGCTACCATTTGGTGTGGGGGATGGGGGTGGGGGTGGGGTGGGGGCATGGAGAGAACCCAACGAACAGGTGATGGTCTCCAATTATTGCCTGAAAAGAAATGCAAATATTTGTTCCCTTTCCAATAATTATCTCCTTTTAGAGTTTTCCCACTCAGATGCATGTGGACTCTCACACAATTATCTGGAGTTTTCAGCACCAAACATCTACATTTTCCAGAATGATTCTCTCTCGTGTCTGTTCACTGCAGGGTGTGGTGGCAACAGTATTGAGGACGCATAGATGTCATCAGGATCCATGATTAAGAACTTTCCCTTCAATGTTTACTTTGATTATGGGAACTTAGCATTCAAATCTACATTTTGTTTGCTTATTGGGAAAATGGCGCATGTGTTTTCAAGTATCTACTGCAAACAATTATCCTTCTTTGATTTTTGCACCGTTTCTAGGCTACAGATGTAGGCTTTTCATTGGTTTTTCTAGCCTGCCCCTCCCCTTGAATTTGCTGTGTGCTTTTTCCCAAGATTTTTAAAATGCAAAACAAAACATGTTCATTCTCTACTTAATGATATTTGTCACCCACAGGGTGAAATTTAATATTCTGAACATAGGAAACAAAAGTCACTAGAAATTGGCAAGCTTTCTCTGTAAAGGGACCACAATAAATATTTTAGGCTTTGTGAGTCAGGAAGCAAAACTGAGTAATGGAAATCACAGAAAGGTTAATACTTATTTTCGCATTTCGCATTTAGGATGACCATCCTTCGCAGTCAGGTTATACCCGAAGAGGCAAAGTGGATGTCACACAGTGGCCATTGTTTGCCACCATAACCCTTCATAGCCTTGCCACTCCTGCCACTGTAACTGCATTTCTATCCATGCTTTTTTCCTGATCTCTCCCCATCTCTCGAGTTGTCCTCTTAATGCCACGCTGACTCACGCCCCTCTCCTCTAATATCAGCTCGGAGCTTGTATTCATTCTGCAACACTTGCCTCCATATCATGTTTTCTGCTGCTGGTTCTCAGAGTTGCATCCTCTTCCTGAGACTCTTCAGTACCTTGTACAACTTTCTAACGTACCCTATCACACTGATTGCAGCTACATTAGCTTTGTTATCTCCTGTGTAAAATTCACAAATTCTTAAGGGTACAGGTGGTTTTCAAATACCTTAGAATTCCATGGGCCCAACAATGGACCTGGAATATTCTAAGTGGTCAGCATGTGTTGAAGGGCCAGGACTTCTTTGTCTATACGGAAACACAAGTTTGCTATAAAAAAACTGAGTGAACTCTGGACAACTGGTTTGGAGTTTTTTTCCTTTGGTTTTTATTTCCTTCTTCCCCCCTCCCCCCCCAAAACAAACACATTCCTGTGGAAGCTTCATAGCATAAACAGATCCATTCACAGGATGCAGCCCCAAGGACTGTATCCAACTTAAGGTCAAAACTTGGGCTGAGTGCCAACTTCAGTAACTTTTGGTGCTCAGAGAAGTTCTGATTTGATCTGCCTTCAGTTTTGTGCCTCTTTTTTTAATGCAAAGTATGCCTGAGAAATAAGAAAGAAAGTAAATACCTCAATTAGAAAAATATGAAATAAGCAGCATAAGGGTTTTAAAAATCAATTAATACACTTTATTTTTATCAGTTTTATGTTTACAGAAAAATCATGATATTATAGCTATAAAAATGACCAAGATTATATTTTTAAAATTTTAATGCTTTTCCTTATTGGCAAGAGTTAGCAAAAGTGTGAATAAATAAGAACTCTGGGACTATAATTTATCCTTGAAGAACAAAAGTTTTATAAATTTTATTCTGTACCAGAAATTCTATCTCTGTGAAGTTTTCTTTCAGAAAATATCAAATACGTACAATAAATTTTATTTTTAAGATTGCTCAGTGCAGCACTCTTTATAATAAAGTTCATATTACAAAATATATCAACATGCTAAAATTATACAACCACCAAAAATTATGTGGTGAAAATATTTAATAAGATGAAGACATGCTCATAATATGTTAAGTTTTTAAAAAGCAGATTAAAAAGCAGAGTATATATGCATAAATATTTAATATAATAAGACAGGAAAGATATTCATGACCAGCAGTTATTCTGAAAAAGGAAAATAAAGTGGAATCAAGGGTGTGATTGTTACGCCGCTCGGTTTATTCGGAGATTTCTTTTTCCCACAAGTGATCGCATTTGCTCCTGAATATATTTGTATGTCTCGCTCTGCCTCCCGGCTTATTTTCCAGCAGCCAGAGGGTCTTTCTAAACTTGTAAATCAGATCATGTCACTTTCCTGCTCCTAATTAGACTGAGAATAAAATGCAGACCCCTTCTCATGACCTGAAATGCGCTCCCAGTTCCGGCTCCCGCCCCCTCTCACCGCACCCCACATCTCTCCTGCCGCTGGACCCCAACCTCGCTAGTCGCTGCTGTCGTTGGTATTGTTCGTTTAGGTCCCTTCCATGTGCCTCCGTCTGAGAAGGCCTCGCGGGCTGGTTACTCCTGGGGCTGGAACCTTCTTTCTCCGACTCTGCGCGAGCAGCTGCCATTAGCCATTCAGGCCTCACAGGTCCTCTCTTCAGACAGGCCCGCCACCCTCTCCCACTCGCTATGTAACTCCTTTTCCTGTGTCTTGCTGCCACAACACAGTTGTCTCAGTTAAGCAATTAAACACTGTTTATTGTCGGTCTCTCGAGAATGTAATTTCCTTCAGACAAGAACCATGTGTCTTTTTCTCCGCTGGATCCTCGGCACCTAACACCGTGCCTGGTGGTTCGTCAATAGTTGTCGGGTAAGTGGATAAAGTGGTCACATCTGTGCTGCATTCTTAAGCGCTCTGGAAAAAGCGGACAGAAGTCCAAAGAATTCCCTCGGAATTCAGAATTGCAAGCTCACAGAGGCTGAGCTTCTGAATCAAAGCTGCCGGCCTCTAACCTGCCCCGGTGACGCGCACAGCCCTCTGCTCATCTGCCTACCTCAGCAACCTCACTGTTGCCCTTCGGATTGAATCCTGCCCAGCTCTGAGGCCTGGCCCGAGGTCTGCCACGCAGAGCCACGCACGCAGCAGTTAGACACACATCCGTGTTTATGGGATTGTCCCCTGTTAGTTGGGGAAAAGTGATGTAGTGTGAAAAGCAAGAGACCTGAGGGACAAAGCCTGGCTTTGCGTTACACGGCTTCGTCACTTTCTGAATGAACTTGAGCAAATCATTTATTTTCCCTGGGCTCATTGGCTTAGATAAACTTCGGTCACGGTGAGATTTAAAGGATGGGCAGGTGAAAGTGCCCAAGAAACTGCCTGACATCACAGATACTCAACAGTGACTGTCCATTCATTCATTATGGTCTTTCTACAGCCAGCGAAAAGCAAATTGCAAAGCAGAGAGGATTTTATCAGTTACAGTGTTCCCACTTGCGGGGAAAGGCCATGGGAGTGTCTGGGCGCTAAGAACAGTTTATCCTTTACTGGTTTGGGCACCAGGAGGAAGCAAAGAGGACGCCTCATGTTTACAAAGCACCCTTGGATTAGGACGGGGGATTCTTAAGATAAAGTGCAGTTACATTCTGCACTGTGGGAATGTGAGGCCCAAAATGGCCGTGAGGCAACAAAGGTAGGCCTTTTACAAGCAGGATGACAATCCTGTCGCTAACAGCTCAGTCTCCATCTGTCTACTGAGTTGCTGCGGGGCTTGGAGGAAGCTGAGGAACAGGGCTACCTTGTGGGCTTTTATTTATCAGCAGAGCTATTTGCTCTGCACCTTTTCCCTTCCATCCCGAGATGAATGGTATAGCCGGAAGAGTTAAAAATTTGAGGCAGAAGGATTTGCGTCCAAATCAATTTACAGGCTAAGCATGATTAGCAAGTTTGTGGACTACTTATGACTTCATGCCACTTCTGTCCCTTTGAATGTTCATACTCATCTTACATCGCAGGGAGAGATGCGAAACATTAAGAACAGGGCATCTTGAAGTTGAGGCCACTTCTGCTTCACTGGAATCTTATATGACTCCTAAAGGAGTGGGAGCCAATGACGAGAATTCAAGAGTGGGAGGGAGGTGTGACATTGAGGATTCATGGCACAGAGGTGGTGACTAGGTCGTCTTCCCGGGCGAGGAGTGTGTGTTTGCAACCAAGTGCAGAGAAAGACTGTCAGGGATTCGCATCTTTGTTTTCCTTAACATCAGTTTAATATTCGGCTGACTTGGAAGATGCCTCTTAAGGGTAGAAACATCTCTATTCCTAAAACAAATTTCCGTGGGATCATTCATTTTCGGTTTTTAGTCTGTCACCAAACAGGGGACCCAGTTGATTACATATTTTCACAAAGTTCATGTGGAATCTTAAAAGGCATCCTTGGGCCCTGGCCAGGTGGCTCAGCTAGTTGGAGGGTCCTGCTGCACACCAAAAGGTTGCGGTTTTGATTCCCAGTCAGAACATGTACCTGGGTTGCAGGTTCGATCCCCAGTCAGGGTACATATGAGAGGCAACCAATCGACGTTTCTCTCTCACACTGGTGTTTCTCTCTGCCTTCATCTTTCTTTCTAAAATGAACAAACATATCCTCGGGTGAGAATAAATTTTAAGAAACTCTCCTTGCAACCATTTTGGTAAACAGACTACATCTGAGATGCTTAAAAGTCACCGTGATGCTAATTTTTCCAGCGTCTCTTATTAA
>PVJD01010782.1:0-13195 GCA_004026545.1 Mormoops blainvillei
GTCTAGGCTCTCATTCTGGAGACCTGATGAGCATCTGGTGGGAAGTGGAGTGAAGTCAAAGTGGGGAGCTCTACTGGGTAACTTCATAACCTCATGCAGGCGAAACCTGCCTGTCAGGACTGCGGACCTGTTTCGTGGCGAGAGAGGGGCTGCGTCTGACCTGCCTTGGTCTTCCAAGTGCTGGCAAGTGAGAAATGGGGTTCCAAGTTCCCCCGAGGAATGAGAAAATGCATCATGTTTCTCTGAATATCTATAGTTTCAATAGATAGTGACTTTTTGTTTCATCCTCACGTGAGGATGTGTTTATTGATTTTAGAGAGAGGAAGAGGGAGTCAGGAAGAGAGGGAGAGAGCAAGACGGACAATAATATGACAGAGAAACATTGATGGGTTGCCTCCGGTATGCGCTCTGACCAGGGATAGAACCCATAACCTTTTGGTGTACGGGATGATGCCCCAACCAACTGAGCCACCCAACCAGGGCAACAGATAGTGACGTTTGGAAGAGACCATTGTTAGGGCTAAACACTTAAAGTGAAAGCAGCAAGTAGGAGGCTGCACTGTCCAATCCACTGGCCACTGGCCACATGTTATTACTGAGAAGAAATGTGGTCAACACCAAACTGAGATGTGCTGAAAGGGTAAAATATATGTCGGATCGCAAACCCTGGGAAAAGGACTGCGAAATATCTCAGTAGTAGTATTATAATGTAAAACACCTTGGCATGTAATGCTGATTACATATTGAAATGATAATATATCGGATGTGTCAGGTTAAATGAAATACAGGGTGGGACAAAACTAGGTCCACAGTTGTGTGGACACGAAACAGTTTATTATTGTATTATTATTCCTTAATTATTGTATTATTTTCCACATGAAGAACTGTAAACCTACTTTTGCCTCACTCTGTCCATTATTAAAATTAATTTTGCCTGTTTCTTTTTACTTTTTAATAGAGCCACTTAAAAATTTAAAATTACGTGGCTTGCATGGTATTTCTATCACACATCTCTGGTCTAAATATCTAGAATTTTTTTAAAAAAGTTGTGAGGAGTGAATTTCCACTGTTGTGTAACACCTGTGTTCTCTCTTTGGTTCTCTTTCAACAGATACGACTCTCCACATAGCATGTCAAGGACTAAATTAATCACCAATTCCTTTTTTTTTTCTCCTACACAATTTCCATTTTCTTTTACACTTGCTTACCCAGCCACCTGCAGTACGCCAGTTTCGGGTATTTGAGCTGTGTAGAATTTCTGTGTGTACAGACATGTGCTTGGACTTCTCTCTTCCTGAGAAATCTGAAGGGGACGATTACGGAAGATCTGCTTGCTTCTGGGAACCACTGCTGCGCCTGGGCCTCGGGGCCGTGGGTGGTCTCTGGGCCATCCCAGGAACCTCCTTTCTCAAATGCCCTAATGTGCCATTCCTGGGGGGAACAATCAAGTGCCGCGGGGGCAGGTGATGACGCTCTGCCACAACTGTCTGGTTTCCTGTAAAATACTTTATATTTTTAGGGAACTAAAAAAGTGCTGCTACAGGGTTCAAAATTTTCATTCTGAACACTTTTCCAAAACAAACAACTCCAAGGAAGCATTTTTGAATACCCTGGTCACATCTTTGGATCTGTAAAATACACCTTTTAGTATGGTACCTGTTAAAATGCAAAGCAAACTTCTTCAAGGCAGAAAAACAATCTGACAATAGCAATGTAGAATTTGTTCATTCAGACACATCTGTGTGAATGCGAAAACTCATGACATTCACCTCTGAGCTGCTTGCTAGTGAACCTGCAGCAACTAGTCTCAGCCAGCCCAGTATGAACATCGCTGCTTCAGAAGCGCTAGAAACGCCGCAAAGTTGGACGAGTGGGGATGGGGTGGCCCGCCTCCTCCTGATCCTGTTGGAGCTGGCATCCGGACAGCCTCTTTCTCAAGGGAACCATCTTAATCCTGGAGTGGGTATTGCTGCTGAAATCCAGGATCATTCCTGCAGTTGAAAGAGGAAGCCCTGGGGAGAAAGTAATTGACAAATTTTTGTGCCTATGAATAAGTTGCAATGAGTAAGTTGTTATTTTAACTCATCATTCTGACTGAGTTCTCTCTTTGGCATCAGATAGATGGGTTTCATCATTTCAGGCAGAATTAGAAGCAATCAGTATGGATGATTTTTTTTTTTATATTTAGCTATTGCTGTATTCAAGTACATGAATATAAAGCTGAATCAACCCTTCTGTTGTGCGTATTAAAATGATGGAGTTCCAAGTAGAAAAGTTTTCAGGGAAACTGACAAAGATTCAGTTCAGTTGGTCTTCTGTGCTGCTACTGTTTTGACAAACTTGAGGGTAAGTCAATGACAACCAAACCAAACCAAACTCGGTGAAAGCGCCCATCCTCCTGCGGTGCCTGCCCAAGACGAGCGCACCGGCACTGTCCCTGTTACTGTCCCCACCGGAATGGAAAGTATGTGGGGGAGACACTGGGCTTTCTAATAGCTGTGTGGATGGGAGACAGTTTCAGTGTGTGTGTGTGTGTGTGTGTGTGTGTGTGTGTGTGTGTGTGAGAGAGAGAGAGAGAGAGAACAAAGCACTGAGGACTGAATTGACCTCCAAACTCTTCTTGTATAAAATTCCCTAACAAAGCAGAGCTGCTTTATTTATCTGTTAAATGTTGCACTTTGTTTATGTGTGTTTTGTTTTGGAGGGAGTAAGGAGAGAAAAGGATAAATCCTACTGAAGTATTTATTTGGTAAAGATGACAATTTTGCTTTTTTTTTTTTTGCATTTTTAAAATTCTTCTGTTTGATTTGATGTTGTTGCCAGCACTCACTCAGAATAAACTGCCCAGTTGCTGTTTGCAATCTGATAGAAGGGTCCTTGCAGGGCAGGTTTTGCAAACCTTAGCAGACGATAACACATGACATAGATTTTGACTCTGATTTTAGAAGCTAAAACATGGGTCTTTGAGAAGCTTGCCAGTTAATAATTGTCATACCATTACTGTCTATTATACAACTATTACTTTGTGTTTGGAAATCGAAGGAAGGTCAGTAATTTCTTTTTGTCTCTCGTTAATTTTTTTAGATTTTTTTCCGAAGTAATTTTTTCCAGGGTACCCTTTTCTATTTCTAAAGAATTGCTTGGCTCTTTTATGTTTCAAAGAAACAGTCACTTATAGTTCCACATTTCTTGATCTCCACAAGACACTCACAAAATTCACTTTACTTTTATTCACAGAGAAAGTTGGCTTTGAAATCTCTTAAAGATTCCTCTGCTAGTTGCTGATCAGCCAGTCAGTTCACCTAGCTTTGATCTTTATAAGACCTCTAAACTAATTTTCCTGCACTGTGACTAATAGGTAGACAGATTATTGGAATGGATTATGCAGTATATTCAAATGGATCCCTGAGTATTACTTTGTGTAATAGCTAATGTTGAGATCATGTACTCTGTAGGCCACTTGTTTAAAAAGCCGCGTTTATATAATTTTAATTTTTTTAGACTGTTTCTCCTTTGCACTTAGACTCTAAATGCAAAGACCCACACACCCGAATGGCTGAGCCTGTGGTTCTGTTTGGATTGTATGCTGCTGTTGGCTGGTGTGCGTGTGTGTGCACGCACGCTTTTCTCCTATAAATAATTGTATATTTCATACTAGGTCTTGAATGTTTACTCTCTGACTCTATAAGGGAATACCGGGCGGTTTATACAAATGACCTCTACCTGAAGGATGGTGGATTGTTAAATTAGAGGAATGCTATTTGGGATATCAAGATTTATGGTTGGAGACTGAACTATATTGATGCCAAATGTGTTTTGGTCAGTTACCAGAGACTTCTGTACAAATGCATTATCTCTTCAAATACTGTACAGTTCACTTTTGTTGAATGGCAGGTGGTGAGGAGAATATTAAGTGTAGATTAAGACTTTTAAGGGAAATAGTATCATGATTAAGAAATTAGAATTCATAGAAATACTGGGATAAATGGAGAAATAAAAATGTCTGTCTAGAATGTAGCAGCTAGTGTGTTTTGAAGCCCTAAATTCACATAAGGAACTGATACTGCTGCTGCCCGAGGCCAGACCGAGCCCCCACCAAGATTCACAGAGGAATTATCGGTTCTCCTTTCCTGCAGGAACAACTGAAAGCAAATAAAAGCTCTTAACAGTCCCCTCTCTGAAGTGCATTTCTTTTAGCAGGGCAGAAGACATTCGGACTCTGGCTATATGACATATTGGGGAAGTTTTTCCTGGGCAGGAGGGAGAGGGAAGTTTCCATTTCATTCACTTCATTGTCTCACCACACATTTCGTGAGCAAGTCGAAGGAGCTGTCGTAGTCCACAGTGGCTTCATTTAACACTACAGTTTAGACTTTCGCAAAGCTTGAACAAGGGCCGGCTCTATTGCCAAGGAAGCGCTGCTCCACGGAGTCTGCTTACACATGTACAAATTGTGTATCAGTTTTAAATACTCGCCATTGTGTGCAGATGTCAGGGGAATAGGGCATCCTGTAGAATTACTCATGTCTAGTTTGTAAAGTACTTAGTGTGTGCTGCAGGTGTGTGTTCTCTGGGCTCTCTGTATCTGTACAGTAGCTTTCATTTAAAAAATTGTGGGCAAACTTGTTTTGGTGGTTTGAAGGGGAGAATGGCAGTTTATATTATGTAATGATGCTGTAATATAATACATGTAACAATAGATCTGGAAGTAACCCTCGCCTGACCCATGGGAAATTTTGGTTTCTTCTAGGCCCTAAAATGAAGATGTATGGATACTCTGGCGGGCTGCATGTTGTATAATTTGAAAAATACTAAAAGTCGAAAATAAACTTGACTTAAACTTTGGCCGGTCTCTTTTCTTCTGGGAGTCACCCTGAAAGCACGCTCATATGAGGCCCCGAAGCCGCCGTTGGCGTGAGCCATGTTCTGGCCTCAAAGGAGCGCATTCATTGAGCTGGAGCTCAAATGCAAAGCATGACCAAAGTCGACCTTGACCAGTTTTGTCTTTTGCTTTGCCTGAATATCTATTTTTAATTTTTTTCTTTGGAAAACCAAGGAAACCTGACATTTTGTTCCTTGAGCACTCAAAAGATAATGACTGATGTAAACAGACGTGTTAACTTTTCAAAAAGCAGGATTGGGTTAAAGCTCAGTAGACACATCAGTGTATTAGCTGAATTTCTTCTTGCCCACGGAGGGCACTTACTCTAATAACACGTATTAGAGCATCGGCGTTCTTCAACTAATGCGCTGGAGCTCTGTGTATGTTGAAAGGTTACTGACATCTTTTGAGAAGGATTGGGGTGTTTGTATTCCCATTTAACCTACGGATTATTAGCATTAATGCACACTTCTGAGATCTTGTGAGAGGCTGCTGGAAGCCTTTGGAGAATGGAAAATGGCAGAACACAGGATTATTTTCATCTGCTCTCCCAACGAGGAGACTTCCCTACCTTGGGTCATGGAGTCTTCGGCCACTCATGGCATCGCGTATAGGAAACACTGTCACTCTCGTTCTTGGTTTGGTTAATAGTGCATGAGAGCCAGACAGTAAACTGCTTTAATCAATTAAAAATGGGAAGGATGGATGCCAAATGAATATTTTATAAGTGGAATTGAGGGCACTGCAAATGATGTGATCTTATGATGACTTATCCATCTTTCTTGAAATAATTCTTTCCCAAAGAACTTGGAAGAGGTGGTTTCCAGATACCAGATTAACCGTGACTTATATAGTAAAACTACAAATGGGGTGGATGAATTTTTAGGCTGAAGCCTGTTTATTTAAAACGGGAAAGCAGTCCTCTGAAAGAACCCAATTACAAAGGGAATTTCAATATCAATGGGAAATGACCCCACAGGTCTCAGAACAGCAGGGCTCTCACTGTTCCCAGGGTTCCTGCAAGTCTTTCTCGAGGTCTCTTGTTCCGTCGTGCTCTGAATGGTGTTTGGGCTGTGCCTTGGAAGTAGAAGGCTGGAGCATCTGTGGGAGAATGGAACTGAAGCTATAATCTGCAAAGGCAATTACCGGTGACGTGTGTAATGGCAGGTTTAATTCTAGAAGTTGTGACAGGTTACATCTTGTGATTTCTCTTATGTACATAACAAAATAACAAGTGGGAGGAACCTCACGGGTGACACATCAGACAAAAATGTGGGCTCATTTGACAAAAAGCACCCTGAGCCATGGGATTTTTACTTTCCCATTGGCATTTGGTGGTTCTTTATCCAGTTTGCAAAGAAAACACCAATTTCTGTGTAGTTAGTTGGGCTCAGAGTAATAGAAGACTTACAGGTCTACCCAGAGTTTCTGTTTGGGAGCTCTACCCTGTTCAGTAACCCCCAAACCCTGCCATGATTCTCATAGCGTAGCTTTTCAAAAAATTTACCTACAGTCACATTTTACTCATTCAGAGTGTATACATGAAATTAGAGCAATTGGCACACTTGTTTTGTGTGACATGTATCACCACTAGAACCTCCTAATGCTCAGAAAGTGTAATGCGAGAGAGACTTGGCCGTGAGCCAGACGCTGTTTTAAGTGCTTTACATGTGTTAATCCATCTAATCCTCCTAATAACCCCAAGAGGTAGGTACCATCATCTCCACTTTACCCAGGAGCGGACAGGCACAGAGACGGTTAAGTAACTTGCCCAAGGTCTCAACTGGGAGGAGGCAGAGGAGGAGCACAGACTGAAACCCAGGTGGTCTGGTCCCAAGGTTTGTGCCTCAGCAGCTAGTAACGCTGCCTCTCAGAGTAATGCAGTGTGTGTGTGTGTGTGTGTGTGAGTGTGAGTGAGAGAGAGAAAGAACAAGCCTCCAAAAAAAATCTTTTTGTAAGGAATTGATACAAAGTTTTATAGCTTCACAACTTTTCTGTTTCTCCCTTTCATAGAAATCTAAGATATTGAATCACTTTAAGCTATTAGATGTACGTAGGAAAGAATTGTGGAAATGAGAGTGAATAAGGACGTCTTGGTGGGGGAGGGCTTCTGAAAGAAGGCTGAGTGTAGCAGTGCAGTTGTCCGAATCTTTTTCTTCAGGGGCAGGCACTTAGAGGTGAGGAAATCACATCAAACTGCGCAGTAAGAATTCAACTTATATAACTTTTTTTCTCTTTAGGACATTAACGACCTCTGGTTGTATTGTTTAAGTACATCACCCGCATTCCCTCCCCGCCCCCTTCTTTGTCTTCTTTTAATTTTCAGAGAGAGGGGAAGGGAGGGAGGGGGAGAGGGAGAGGAACGTTTCTCGTTTGTCCCTCCCACGCCCCTCAATGGGGGTCTGGCCTGAAAACCAGGCAAGTGCCCTGGCCAGGAATCGGACCTGCGGCCTTTCAGGTCTCAGGCCAGCGCTCAGTCCGCTGAGCCACGCCAGGCAGGGCCAAGCGGAGCTCTCTTGCCCCGTCTCAGCCCGCTGTGCAGGAGGGGCGCCCGGTGGGTTTTCCTGGTCCCCCAGGCCTGGGAGACCCTGGAGGAGGCTCCTTAGGGAGCCCTGCTGATACTAGCTGCCCCCTGCCTCACCTCCCACCCTGACATGATGATTAATAGGATCTCATTTTAGTGCTTTAGGTTTAGAACAAGTAAACATGCCAGTCATACCATACCTGCATATGCAAGTCCAGCTACAGAAACAGGTGGAAACAATGCAAGCAGGGTTCCCCGAGGAGCCCCCACTTCACCACACTCCCTGCACCTCTTCTGTCTGAGGATGCTGTGGATGCTGCGGGATTGGGAAGGACAGGCTGATGGCGCATTTTTCCAGGCCGAAGGATCCTAACCCCTTCAGGCAGTGCCAACAGGCCCTGCCCCCCAGCCCAGGTGTCCTTGCTGCCCCGCAAAGCCCATTCTGGCACATGTAGCCAGCACCCCCTGTGCACTGACTGCTAGGCAATGACACTGCCGAGCATATACCAACGTTTTTACTAGGAACCTGTGTCCCAACAGACACATCCTAAATTGAAAGTATCATAAGCCGAAAATACACTTGCAAACCTAACCTACTGAGCCTAACTTAAACGCGCTCAGAACAGCGCACTGTAGCGCATCAGGTGTCCCTCCTGCCCTTGTCCCTGCCTGGGAGCTGCGGCCTGCTGCCACCGCCCGGCATCGGGAGAGAGTACATCTCACACTGCGCTGGCCCGGGAGAGCGATGTCTATTGCCTTTGAACCATCCTGAAGACGAAACATAAGTTGGAAACATTCTATAATTTGGTTGACGTAAGAAACGTCCAAACCTGTAGAAAAGTTTTACGAGTTTATTTGAGCCAAACTGATGACAATTGCCGGGAAGCAAAATCTCAACGGATTGAGAAAATGCTCCAAACAATGGCAGTTTTATCACTTATTTTATACATCAGAATCACAGGGGAAGACATAAGGCAGTTACATGAAAAAACGTGTAGACATACTTTTACAATGGTGGGTATGGGATAGTTAACATTTACAGTGCGTGGAGATGGTGTGCGGGGAACCAGATAACAATGAGGGGTTCTGTGGTCTCCTGTTCTGCTGGGAGATTGTGCCCAGAGGGGTCTGGAAAAAAGGGGATTACTCTGACATTCTGAGGGTATGTTATCGTAGGTGCAAAAAAGACAACAGTTTCAATTAAGGTAAAGACTGACCTTTGTCAAGGAAGATGCTGGCCTAGAACATGACTACCCGCCATGACTCACTTTTAGTTAAGAAGTTTTAATTTCCAACCATGCCGTGTGGTTACTTTAGGTCTCTGAGTGTGTACGGCCCACCGTGCAAGGCCCCGCTGAGCTTGTCGGGTTTCGTATGTGGCCACTTTTTTGGCCACAATTCCAAAATGGAAAGAATGATTAAATTGGAACCTGGGCTTGACAAGAATTCCCATGGACTGGCTGTGGGATGCTGGTCAAGTGGTTCAGCTGCACAGCGCCTCCGTGACTGCATCTGATTGGGGAGCTTTCCAGCCCACCCCCACAGTCTGTCGTGAGGCTCAGGTGAGAAGTGGTGGGCAAGAATTTTATAAACGTTCTACTCAAGTGTAAGGGATTGTATTATTAAAAACTTCCTAGGAGAAGGTATTTTCACATTGGACCCAGGATGTGCCTTCACCTGTCAGCACCTTTACTTCCAGTGGGAGAGAAGGAAGAACGTGAGGAGACAGAATTGTCAGCTTCTGCCTGTAAGGTCAAATCTCATGAAGCTCAATGTTTAGGGTTTTTTTTCCCACTTTTCCATCCTCTTTCCTCTTGGGCCCAAGCTTTCTTAGGCTATTTCATGGGGAGACAACACGACCTACTCTTCCCAATAACTACGCTGAGTGGGGTTTCTGGCCAGTGTCCACACTGTGTGCCTGGTGGCCGTTCATACCCAAGGGTCCTGCGAGGTGCCTTCCACTGATTGTTGTGACGGTGGTTGGGGGGCAGGTCCAGTAGGTTTCCCAGCAACCACGGCAGCTGCAGAGCCCCCCCCCCCCCCCCCCCCCGCCGCATCTGTGTAGGAGCTGAAGTTCCCGTGGTGAGATTAGATGCACTCTCGGAATCCCTTAGCCCAGCTGGTACACAAAAGTACGCTCGGCTTGTGCCAACATCTGGACCACGAGCTGTCTGCTCCCTCTGCCAGAAACAGCCTGCATCTCCCGAAAGTCCCCTCCTGGTGCCACACACCAGAGGCAGATCCTCGCGGCACAGTGCAGGCTGGGGCTGCCCCTCTGTGCACGGGCCGGCCTCTCGTAAACACGAGATGACTATGAACGTGGCTTCTGCTTTGTGCAGGTCTCCTTTCGGACGTTAAACCCAGAAGGAAAAACAAACTCCAAAGAGGCGAAGTAACTTGTCCAAGGTCACATGGTGGTTTTGGCTCTAGAATTCAGTTTCCTTCTATTGATATTATAGCCCTAGCCTTGTCTGTTTCATTTTTTGCCATTTCCAACTTTCTCTATGAGTTGTTGTAAACAAACAGTGCCTTTTAAAGTGGATTTCACTTTACTATATTGAGCCAGGAAATTTGAGAGACCTTGAAGAAACAAAGCGTATATTACGAACACTTGGAGTAGCAGAGAAACGTACAAGGGACAGTGGGAATCATCCGGATCCACCCAGTGACATTATGTGACTCTCCTCATGTCACATGGAGAGACCCAGCCCAGAGCACCTTACTCCAGTGAGGGTTCCTCTGCTGTACCAACCCTTGGCCTGCAAACCTCGAGGCTAGCCACAGTAACTAGGATATGAGTAATAGAAGCCTCTTGACATTAGGTCAAGCATTGCTTGTTATTATTCGGGTGGGAATGTTTTCCCACAGTCATTTGCTGTGTGTGTACTACATGCCAGGGACCTGGTACTCAAGAGTGGACGTTTGCAGTTTACAGACTGGAGTTCTAGTAGTTTCCCACCCCTCCCTGTGTTAATCTCCTGCCTCAACAAGTTATCTAACCTCTGCAGCTGAAATCTTCATGTGAGGAAGTCAAAGCTTTCTGCAAAATACTAGCATTCATTTATTCTTTCCACAAATATTTGAGCACCTATTTTGTATTCAGCATTGCTTTCAGAGCTGGAGAGAAGTGGTAAACAAGACAAAGCCTTTATTTTCTCAGAGGCAAGTTATAAGCCAGTGAACACCACTTTCTAAAATGACTCAGCACATTAAAATGCTATGAAGAGAAAACTAGACGCTGTGATAGCAAGTGCCTTGGGTCTACTTTCAACCTGGTGGTTGGGAAAGGCCTCTTTGAATGATGGAAGGAGCCAGCCATGCAAAGATCTGGAGACTATTCTAAGCAGAAGAACTAGCAAGTGCAAAGGTCCTGAGGAAGATTGTGCTTGGTGTGTTAATGGTTATCAAACTCTGATTTTATACAAAACAAACAAACATTTTTCTCCACACTGGTATTTCATTTTCTCCACAAACTAGCAAATTAAAAAGATGATAATTATGTTTGTGTTGCCTTCAAAAGTAAGATGAAAATTTGGAAGATTCAGGACTTCTTCCCTGGGGTTAGAAATACAACAACAAAGCCACTTGGACATTTCCGTAGCCAGTGGTTTTGTAAGCAGCCCCAGAGAATGTGGCCCATGATTCAGTGTCTGCTCTGAAGCCCGAGTGAGGGAGCGAGCACACCCCGCCCGCACGTGAGGCAGCCGAGCCAGCTCACACGCGTCCACCGTCCTCGAGAACGTGAAGTACACTACTGACAGATACACCTGGAAAAGCTGTTCGCTGCGCAGTTTCAGGGTGGAGCACAAGCCTGAGAGGGCCACTTGCATCTTTTTATAGTCTTCTTTTCAGGAAAATGAAACTGCAGCATTTTGCTCGCTGGCCTGGTATGTGAGAAGTATGCCTGACACATTTTAGGTTATTTCAACTTTTTGCGACGTCAGGACTCTGGGTGAGCATCAAAACCCCGACAAAACACATACTCCCTTGGCTGCCGTTAGTCAGCATGGAGAGAATTTCACCAGTCAAAAAGGGAAGATTCTGGGTTTTGTCTGAGAATGCCTGAGCTGACACTTCTGGGCATTCCCGAAAACAGGACTTCGATAACCACTGTTGCTGCAGCCGCTGCTTGCCTTGTTATTGCTCCGGACTCAGTTCCTGCCCAGATCACCCAGAAAAGGGGCATCGGACCGAAGTACCCTGTTCTGTATCTCCTTCGCCTGTGGCTTTCGGAAGTAGAACAAAACCTCTACATTTTTTTAAAGGCGTCACTTGAAAGTGTTAGCTGAATAGCCTCAGCTGCTCAAACAGCAAAGTGCGATGGGGGTGTGTGGAGGGGGTGGGTGCTGGAAGGAGGTATTAGTAGTCCTGGAAAGAGAACCTAGGCTGCTTTGAGATTTAAAGGGCTAACATGGAGGTGCCTGCACATTTTATTGCCCTCTTTAAAAAGCCTGGTTGTATTTTTAGAGAGCTCCTCATGTGAACATGGGTTGCGGAGGGAAAAACATTTCTCTTCCTTTGTTCAGGTGGGATGAGGGCCTCACTTAGAGGGGAGGGAGGCTCCTTGCAGGTGTGGGATAGGAGCTGTTTCAGACCGAACCAGTCCCCGGGCCTGTTTCTTCACCTGAGAAATGAGAAGGTTGGATGAGATCAGTTTTTAGGCTGCCCGGAGGCAAGCGGCATCTGAAATACTTATGCAAAAACCAACCGCTCCCTGAATCCTAATTCTCAGGAGCAGAGATTTGTGTCTGGAGCAAGCTTCCCAGCTGATCCCCCTTCCGCAAGATGCCTGGGAACCATGGTCTGCATGATTTCTAAGTCTTCCAGCTTGAAAAACCCTTGGCTGAGTCTGGGAGGCAGTGAATTCTAATTATGTTTGAGACTCCAACCTCTTTGCAAGCCTGAGGACAGCTGTGGGTGCTCTCTTTAGGAAAAACATAGGCATACATAAAATATTAAATCCAGTCTCAGCATCTCTGGCCCTTGATTAAGAATCCCTGCTCTAAAGTCAGTTCTCGAAAGACAGCCTAATAATTTAGAACCATGACTGTCACAAAGTAGCCGCTCACTGAGGGCTATTCTATTTGTGTCTCTCAGCTTTCCTATGATATACTAGCATTGTTTTCATTTTATAGATGAGGAGAATGGGGCACAGAGATATTAACATACCTTGTAAGCGGTGGATGGATTTGAGCCCAAACAGTCTGATTCCATAGCCATTGAACTCAAAATTTTGGGTAACCTAATCATGTGATTATCAGATTTGCCTACTTGAAGTCATAGCTCTTTTTAACACTAATATTTGGGGCTGTTTCCCTATATCTCTCTCGTATTAGTTGTAATTAGTTGAGTAGTTATTATATGCCAGGAATAATCCCAGGAACTTTATAGGCATTGCTTCATTAAAAGATATACTCAGAAAATGAAATACAGTATTAATGTACACATTGTGTTCTCAGTGATTGTACAAAAAATTAGGAAGGGGAGTATTTCCTGAGGCTTAGAGATGTTTTGGATTATTTGCTCTTTGGATAATTTCTCTTTCATGGTGTTATCAGAGAGCTAGAGATAGACAAAAAGCCAAAGATTTAATTCATTCTAGATTCATAAGCGTCAAAATGATTGTGTCCCCATTTTCAGCACTTTAATGTCTATCAGACATCAGCTGGCTCTTCTGGTGCTTCCAGTCAGGGCCACATTAACGACAGCAAGAGCCCCGTTCACTGAGCAAGGCGTTCACTGAGCCCCGTTCACTGAGCAAGGCGTTCACTGAGCCCCGTTCACACAGC